>DWAJ01000540.1:0-31407 GCA_018238005.1 Eurema mandarina
CGCATTTATAATATTAGTAGGGATATTTACGAAGTTACTACTAGTAACACTTTAAAATTGCCATAGTATTACAATTTACAATACAAGTTTTGAAAAGATTCGAAAAGCCTTTTCTACAGAGATAACTGGCATGTTACTGGAAATAGATTAAAAAATCATTAGTATCTATAACCTATTAAAGAAAGTATTTCAGGATACAAGGCTTATAATGTACTATTCCCTATTCAGAGCTCCAAACATAGGACTGGTACTAGTTCGTGTTTTTTTCATTCAACTTATAAATTATTTTTGTACAAATTTTTCAATTTAAAATTGTTTTTGTACATAACATTCTGTAGAGAAGTGTTGTTTCTTTTATTATTGGAACACCAAGAATTAGTTACAACCTCTAAAAATATTTCACCTTATATTACTACCCTATTCATTGTGAATTATCCTTCACCAGTATAATAAAACTGTCCAACATATTGTAAATATATTTTATTTAACTACATACAACTAAATCACATTTTATCATCTCTATATATTTTATGGAAACTATGCTGCTAATGCAATGTACCATGTGAGAATAAGAAATACTATTATATTTATTCCTATTTGAATAATTATTTCGTACAATTGAATACAATTTTTGTTGTAGGATAGAAGTTATTATCAAGTATCCCAATAAAATATAATCTATAATTTCAAAATAGATGATTCTAAAGAAAAAAATACAAGATCTGTTTTTGTATAAATTTAACAGTTTACACATGTAATGTTTATTGAATAATGCTTGCAGATTGAAATTAATAATTTATTGGGTTTAATAAATAAATTCATATCTCAACAATAATGGTATGGTTCAATGTGTTTGAGGTACATGTTTAAAGTGAACCTATTTTTGTTTTTCAACATGGTAGCAATATTTGAACTTTATTAACTATTTTGTAGAGCCATTACATCCTATAACAAATATTTTCAATAAATAAATAATTAAGTTAAAAGTTATCTTCACAATTCTAGTAACATTTCATAAGCATAAGAGCATATATGTTCAATAAGTGAAACTACTATGAAGGTAAATAATTTGTAGAGAATATTTTTAAGTAAATTCAATTTACTATGATGTACTTTTGACTTTCGGTGAGTCTAAATTTTGTTTTTCGTCTTTAGGGTCTTTTGCATCACTTTCCTTAGCTGCAATTTTGCCAACTGTTTGTTCAAATAGCTTCTTCCTCATAGTAGCAGGTCCGGCAAATGTTGCTTTACTAGTTTTGGTCTCGGGTACATATACTTCATATGTTCGGAAATATTTGAGTATACTTTCTACATCCGACTCTTTCATCTTATATTCATACGCTATTTTAGCCGCGGTCGCTTCTTCCGGGTTCAGCTGGTGCGACGAAATATATTCTAATGCGAGTCGTAATGTCGTCCGTCCGTAAGGAACTTTCTCTGGCTCTTTAAAACCGTAATCGAATTCTCCTACAGCTCTTTTTTCTTTGGGTAACGGTCGGTCAGGATTTTGTTCCTTTTTCAAACGCGTAATATCATCCTCCGGTTCTCCTGTCGAGGTTACATAAACATTTTTTAGTCTCTCGTCGAGACCACAGTCTTTCCTTTCCAGTTTATCATTGATATCTGGAATAATTTCTTCAACTCTCTGCAACTCCTCAGCTGTAGAAGGATACTTGGGAGCGGGGTCAGGTTTTTCTTTCGATATCACCCGGTGAGCTCTATTTTCTATGTTAAACGCTTTTACAGGGCGTAACGCCCTTGACACTAAAGCACCCATCTCAGGCGGCAATAGTCACTTACTTATTATTTACTATTCAATTATTATTAAACATTATTTTAAAGAAGACCTCAGGATTTGAGGTTGTGTTTTTCATTTTTCGATTTCATAAACTTAAGAATGACAATTGACAGCTGTCATTATGGACGTTTGGCGTTTGTCATAATCTAATGTGCCAGTAACATTTGCGTAAGAGTCATAGACAATAAGATATTAAAAAAAAACAGAAAAAATACTTACGCTTTAATCGTGATAATGCTTCTTTTAACGCTGATTTCGAATCTCTTGCCAGGAACTTCTCCGTCGTTGATGTTGTCGGTATCATTGTGTTAGTGGCGCGAGTTTCTTCAGTTGAATAACGGATCGGTGACGGACTTGGACTCCTACCAAGGCGTCGACGAGCTTGGGTTTGATTTTGATATTTAGTTGCTGTAAAGTGTACAATTTATTCGTAAAAAACCGTCGAAAATTAAATATTATTTTTTCTTTAAGAAATATCAAAGAATACCTGTCGATGACGGCGTCGTTTTAGTAACTTCGCTAGTTCCAAACCGATCGTTAAATGGATTTGAAAGTCTAAAGGAATATTGAGGAGTAACTGTTATAGTAGAATTGAGATGTTTTTGTCTTTGTCCAGAATAGATACTGCTGCGCATTAGGAAGTTCTGTAAAAGATAAGCTCTCTTTATAAGGTTTTAGTCAGTGAATCGAACAAAAGAATAAAAAAACTAGAATATTTTGTTTGAATGGCTATTCTTACCTTGGCGTCGGTGACATTTTTCATGACAGGGCCTTCAGAAGTTCGGAATGTAGGTACTGGGCCATATGTAGTTGAGTTTTTGCTTGAATCCTATTTTAAATTATTTATAATTAAAATGGACTGCATGAAATACATATAATTGCAAGCCAAACCTTGTTAATACAGACATTCCATCTTATTCATAGACTTATCATTCATAAAATAGACGAGATATACATTACTTTATTTATATGAAAGAAATTAAACGAATGAAATAAATATTTGCAAGTCTAAAGTTTGTATGACAAAGACAAATAACATAGATCTATTATTGTCTTGTGTTTTATTGATGGGAAAGTACAGTTGTGGACTCGATTTATCTACCGAAACTTTCATCAATAGTTTTGCGGATACAAAAAACTACGATTATTATTACGAAAATACTATATGTTTGTTAAAATAAACAGTATATACGTTAGTTTTAGCGCTATGCCTGCCCTGTGAACGGGAGGTGGCGCTGCGCTGCGGCGTGCGTGAGCCGCGCGGCTCCCCGGCGCCTCCGCCACGACGCGACGCGCCTTGATCTCTACAGGCCACACTCGCATGGAAACAATCCTAATTTACATGAATCTAGACCCTTATTGTCTTATAGTCCCATGGTTTATTGAAATATCTTTAGACAATGAATTAGTGGAGCAAACAATACTTCATCTACTTTTGTTTATAACAAAGGGAGTAACGAGCAGGCAAGCCACCTGATGGAAAGTGGCCATCGCCGCCAATGAACATTCGCGGAGCAGCTCTAGAATAAACCGTATATATCTAAACCCTTATTGCCTTATAGTCCCATGATCAATTGGAATGTTTTTAGAGAAACAAATAGTAGGGCAAACAGTACTTCATCTGAATGTCTTTAGGCAAACAACGAGTAAACACTTAAAATAAACCAAACCAAACATCAGGAACTTGCTACAAGTGGCTGTAGGCTTCGCTGTTGTATCAAAACGAGAGTAGTAATCTTTTTTTTTATTCGGATATCTCTCCAGCGAAAAATACATAATAAAGAGGGACAAGGGTAGAAAATAGATTGCTTTTGGTTTTTTTTTTCATTTTTGCATTGAATTATTTACCCTTTTTGTGAAACCTTCGGGGAGTTGCTAACTTTCACGTTCCAGTCGAATTTCTTCTCGGGCGTTTTATGAGAAGCTATAATAAAAAAAATTAATGAAATTATTATCTTCTGCACAGGTATTCTAAAATCATTATGATATCATTACTGGTCTGAGGCGATAAAATCTAAAATGTTTTTACACCGATTCAGAAATTCAATTCTGCACCTATAAAAGCCATTTCCTTAAAGCTTAACGACAACTCGCCCGATAAATACTTATCACGTTTTTATTATAATAAAAAAAACTTTTACTAACCGAATCTATCAAACTACAGCACTTAATAGAATCGTTACATCTATTTGGGGTGATTTTTGCGCAACGAACTGCCAACATCCATAAATTATCATTTAGGGTTCCAAAACACGGTTCACAGCAAAAGTACTTCTTCCATAATGAATATTCATTATTTCTCAAACTACCCTCTTCGTTGTCAGTAATAGTTCTATTTTTTATCACACATCCTTTCAATTGCGTTTGAGGTTCAGCCGGCTTTACCGTCAAATCACATGATGTTATAAATATCTCTTCGTCATTTTCGGTTTTTTCTAAATAAATAACGAAACCTCTTTATATAATTTTCTCGTTTAGTTTGGGGTTAAAAAAACGTTAAAAACAACACTGTTTGAAAACTGAAAGCAATTATTGGCAGTTCGTCACCCAGAAACGAAATTTATAAACGACGACATAATAATGTGATATGATATATGGAAAGGATACAAACAGTGTCATTTCTAACGTTCCTTTAACACTGTAATTATGCTTCTATACTGTAGCTTAGACCAGAAACAATAGCCTAAAAATTTGAACAGAAACAACACTGTCTGTATTAAAAAAAAATAAACCCACCATCTTTTAATTTCGACGACTGTGGTCTTGGCGGCGGAGAATTCTCCGATCTCGGTTGCCTGTGGATCGGCGGTGGTGGCGAAGGTGACTTGCTAAACACAACTGGCTTTTGTCTATGCGTCTTCTCCGCTATGGAGTATATCCCAAAGTCGTGAGTGGGAATTTTATTTACGTCATCAAACATTCGTTGTCTGGATTAGAAAGCAACTATTTAAGATACTATAAGTCAATTACTACGTAATTCAGTTTTTTAATCATGTCTTCACCTGTTTACCTATATAAATTGCCTTGTTTCAAAAGCCATTTCTCGAGCTCTTTAAGCCATTCCTACAAAAAAGAGCTTTTTTTATTGGAATTTCATTTTTGGATATACAAAAAAAGCTGAAAGTGATCTTACTTGTTGTTGTCCTATAACTGAACCAGGTCGGCATATCCTCATCCAAGCAATGGCTTCGTGCGCAGTCATGCGGTAGTGTTTGATAAGATAACAACCAATGAGAGACCCAGTGCGACCTAGACCTGCCTACACAATTCTCACATCAAAAAGTCTATTTTTATAGACATATAAAGCTGAAGCTAGCAATTGCATTTTACATAAAACTTTGACTATAATATTTGATAATGTAATTTTAAGCCCTATTTTGTATCACCAAATATTGACTTTAGGATCCAAGATATAATACTTAATACCCAACCTTACAATGCACAGCTATCGCTGAATCAGCTTCTTCGCTGATTTGCAAAAACTTCATTAGAATATGACGTGGGGGACAAGTGCCATCCGGAAAAAACAAATCATAATGCGTAATGCCCACACAACTAAAACTAAAACACACGTTTTGGTAAGACATATCTAAATTATTTAGCCAAATATGATGTTTCTATACAAATTATACTAACACGTTGCCATCGTACAATTTCTTATTTAAACGTATCACAATTCTGACGTCATTTTCCAAAAAATAACTGATATACATTTCTGGAGGATGATATAAGGACACACTGTAATCCACAGGGCCAATAAATGCCAGAAATTTGCCTGGAATAAGCACAATAGCTAAAGTTTTGCGCTAGGGCATTAGTATAAAAGGCTAAGTGAGGTATATACAATGCATTTTATTAAAATATGTATTCATCGAAATAGAAGAACCTTAGTTACCAGGTATGATCCAATTGAGGTCGCCTCCTTGGATTTTATCAAGTCTATCATACTCTTCGTAATTAAAATCTTGAAAGTTGAAAAACCCCAAATCACGAGCTTTAACTATAGCTTGCAAGCAGTCTAATAGAGAGATTGTATAATGGGATTCACCTTGCGTTGCGTCTTGAAATGGTCTGAAAATTACTCATACACAAATGGAAAAACAAATAACGATTATTCAAAATTTTACCTTCTACTTTGCTCCAATTGGAAAATACTTTTAAAAAAATACTTAATTAAAAATATGTCGAATTTAGGCTACCTACAAATCTCTAATTATAATTTTATTTTTGAATACCTGTAATTTTGTCCATGGATAAGCAGTGGCTTCAGGGCATCTTTCGGGTGAAGACTTAGGTATAAAACACCGTAACAGCCCAAAAGAAATGCTGCATTAGCTTTCTTCTTTGGATCAATGGACGTATAATGAACTATCACTTGCTTATTTAAATAATCCTTTAATTTATCATTTAAGATTTTACAGTATTTAAACACGCATCCTATATTTAACGGTCCAAAGTCAGAATAATAATTCTCATATATTAACTGACTATCGATGCAAAAGTAATGAGTCTCATTTGTACTTTTAAGAACTCGTCCTTGTCTAACCGTAGCAAAATATAGAACATTCTTGATATATTCAGTTATAAAAAGTATGTCCGGATTTCGCGTCATCGTCTTGTCGTTAAATAAAGATATAATTTATCAAAAATAAACATTATATATGTATTTTGATATGGTAGTATTTTAAGCTAAAACTATTATAAAAGTTTAATAATATCACTACAATAAACACAAGTCATAAAAGTTCTCAAAATATGAGAAAATAAAATATTATAAACACATTACTAGCACAAATACATTGACATGCACCATAATTTTGTTTTAAATTAATCGCGCACAAAATTCGTAAAAATTATTATGCCAGTCTTCTTCGCCATAGACAAAACTTATTAAATTGTGGTGAAAAATAGCCTGGCAAGAATTGAAAGTCATGTCATTTGTCAAAATCTTCTGTTTACAGAAAATGGCAACCCCAGTCTTTTTCCGGTACGCAAGGTAAAGTGTCAAAGTGATCATTGTGAATAATTGCAAATCTTATAATATTTATTAAATCCTTTTACATTTAGTGCGTTCATTAAGTGAATTAAAATGTTTCAAACACACTCAGCATGTTTTAATTTATATTTCAGGCAAACGGAGTATAAAATACCATGGCTGATGTCGATGTGTGAGTATTGTTTTTAATTCTTAGTAACATTATATATCACTGAATCAGACTATGCATTATTCTATATCTAGTCATATTAAGTATATATTTATACTCTTTTATCAGAATTTACTATATTATCATGTAATTTCTTTGTAAAACTTATCGTAAACATTGACATAACCTCAACCCACGATACTTTGAAACATTTCAACTTTTCAAATACATGTATTGTTTGAAGTGAGGTACCCAGCAACCCCGTATTGAGCGGCGGTGCGATGGATGTGAACACAGCCCTCCAAGAAGTACTGAAAACCGCCCTTATCCACGGTGGTTTGGTTCATGGTCTCCACGAAGCCGCTAAAGCTCTTGACAAGTAAGATTAAATCCTTGTAACTACCCTTTCGTGTTCTTCTATGGTATATATAAATATTTAAGTGAAATTTAGATAATACCTTTTCAAATAACCAATAAATCTGAACGCATGTTGTTAAACACCTTGCAAGTTATGCTTGGCACAACTATGACAAATTGTTATCTAGATTTAAGTGTATTATTGTATTGAATATCAAAATTAGTTTGTATAATAAAATGTCTTCACTTCTAACAACACATTAGCTATGGATTACTTGACGCACAGTTAAGGCATACTTGTGAATATTATTTTATCAGAATGTTCATATTAGAGTAATAATCGTAATATTGAAGTGACTCATCACAGAAATAAAAGATTTCTTACATTCTGCTTTGTTCAAAATTAACATTTTACATTGGTGAAATTAAATAGTTTTCCGCCCTGGCTATAGAGCTCAAATAATATTCACTAAATTAACAGCTGTTTTAGTTGTTAGTTTAGTGGAAATGTCGACCATGTTATTCATGGTGGTCACCATCTATAGCCAAAATTGATGCACACACATAGTACCACTTTGCTTAGATTCCTCTATATTGTGGCCTCCCATGTGTGCTACATATTTGTCACCTCACAAAATAATATTTATGTAAAGCTTTTCATGTCTTAATATAAATTCATTTATTGTAATTAAATTACTACAGGACTTTTTTTATTTCAACTAACCGAACTATACAAAGCAATTCCTTTTAGTTTTCTGCTTGGTTAACTAGAGCAAAATTACTTATTCACTGAACTTTGAGAAACTTAATTGCTATTTATTACTTACTAATTTACCCACAGTTACACACATTTTTACGCACAGTCTTTCATTGATAAAATATAAATATAACTAAAATAAGGAATTAAGAATCAGAAAATGGTTTACTAGATAGAGTAAATCTTAACAACCTTGCAAATAATAAAATCTTTCCTTTATAATATAAAAAATAAACATGCTAATATTCTTTTACTGGTTTGGTGATTGTTTTTCATACATTTTATTTCTTTATAGGAGACAAGCTGTGCTATGCGTTTTAGCTGAGAACTGTGATGAGGATGCTTACAAAAAACTAGTACAAGCCCTCTGCAATGAACATCAGATCCCCCTTGTCAAGGTAATTCCTAATTTACTAGAAAAAAATTTATGATACTGCTGACGAAGCATGTTTTACAATTTCAGCTACCATAGACAAATTAATATATGCTATCAGAATGAATGATTATTATTTGAATGCCTGTTTACAATTTTAAGGAAGCTTAATAAAGCTAATATATCCCTTAAATTGTTGCTCTACACGAGTCCATCTCGCCTCAGTGGCTAGAGGGATTTTCAAGAGCATATATTAAACTTGAACGCCCCTATGGTGACCTGCCATATGCAGGATCAACTTTCCTAGTGTTCAAACATTTTAATTTTCTAAATATTTTTAATATTTTTGTCAATATTGTTCACATTTGTTGGAGCAGCCATTTTCATATTTTATTAAAAGAACAATATAGAAGATTATTTAAATATTGTACTAACTAGTGTTTTTTTTAATCAGGTTGACAACAACAAGAAGCTTGGTGAATGGGCTGGTCTCTGCAAAATCGACAAGGATGGCAAAGCGCGTAAAATCGTCGGATGCTCTTGCGTAGTTATTAAAGTAAGTTAAAATGTATTTTTTTTTTAATTTACGCTAGATTCTTCTTATTTTTTAATAGAATAAAAATTTGTATTATTTTATATCTATAAATTAAATATGTACGAATTCCGACTTTGTTCGTTTTGAATACTGCAAGACTCATTCGGGAGTTGTTGTAAGCTCCTGAATAAATTTGCATTTAATTAATTTATTTTCTCAATTAAGATCTTATTGCGCTATGCACGAACACTGATAACTTTCATGGGTTATTTGTGCACATTAGCGGCGCTACAGCGACCGGGCGCCCCTATGGTGTCTCGTGTATTACACACAGACTACCTTCTTATCGCTCGTACATATATTTATGCATAATATCAATAGAATTCAGATAAAATCTTTATGTAAAGTTGATAAGAAACAGATTTTTCATGATATTATGAAAGTCCCAGACCATATTTAATTATTCTTGGCAAGGATTTTTTTAATTTTATCTGGTAGATAATCAAAAGCATTGGTTAACTTTATATTGTGAAATTGACCCTCAACTTTTTCTATTTCTTCGCAGGACTTCGGTGAAGAGACCCCCGCGTTAGATGTGCTTAAGGACTACCTGAAGTCTTCAAGCTAATCTTTAGGTGTAATGTTATAAATAAAATCCAAAAAAATCTAAATTTTTTAGTTTTATTTCCATACAAATTACATGCAAAGCTTAGCAAATTGGTCACAGAGTTCCTTATGCTTAGGCCATTGTTGGACTTGACATTCCCTGAAAACAAAATGAATGATTTTAAAATAAATACTAAAAGTTAATTAATAAAATAACTACTCATATTAACTTGCAAGTTAAATGTTCTGTTCATGGTATCAGTGAATCTTGCACAGATTCACATTAATAAAATGTTGCCATACCAAAAAAATAACTATGTACCTCCCACAATACCATTCAGTCTTACACCTAGAGCATTTCTTGCTAGCTTTATCCCCACACTTCGCGCATTTAGCTCCACCACTATCAAGTGCTAGCGCAGTGTCACTCGTATACGAGTCAAGAAGCTTCTTGGCCATGTTTCTAGTCTCTTCAGATCCGTCCATACGGAAGTGTTCTAGTTGCGATTTAGCTATTGCTTTTGTTCGCTTATGCACTTGTTTCATGTATGCGTTTTTTATCTGTGGTTTAAACAAATGTAAAACAATTACGCAATACAATAATTTTTAAGAAAAATAAATCGACTTACAACTAAAATGCAAAAAATAAATATGATTCGCACAAAGTATTACGTTATACGTATTATCATTTAGTACAATAGAAATGATTTAATAGTTATTCCATCATTTTGAAGTCGGTGAACGTGTTTTTTAGATTTCACCAATATTTAGGTGAGTTCGATATTTAAAATTTAGATTTATATTCACGCATAAATTACAGAGTTACAAAAATGTTACCATATATAAAAACATAATTAATTTCTACATGTTTATTTTTAAATCAAACGTACCTGTGGGACAACTTCTATCAAAGTGCAGCCAGGATTCTTAACACCATTAGAACGGTTGTGCAGACTGGAATAGTCTCCCACAGCGAGTCTACACAAGAACATCTTGAGATCGCCCAGCGGCGGGACTTGATCTAACATAGCATCACTTATTTTTGCTTGTAACTGAAAGGTAATCTCAAATTTAAGTAGCATCCAAATAGGTAGAATTACTAAAAAATAATCCATTCTCGGCAATTTTTTTAATATCTAAGATAAATTCCGTTTTATGGCTGGCTGAAGGGCGATGTAAGCTCCTTTAAAGTGTAAAACAAATCTTTAGTTAATGCCGTAAGGGATTTTTGATGTCCAAAAGCCACGCCAAGTCTCGACCAAATATTATAAGCGCGATTTAGAACATATTGATTTTAATGAAATGGTTCAAGTATTAGATATTATTTGAATACCTTCACTTCAATCAAGATCTAAGGATATATCAAGTATAAGGGAAATGGTAGAATAGGCTCTATTACTTATAATTTAAGGCTCTTAAGCTTATAATATTAGTATTTACAGCACAAAACGTAGCTCGTCGGCACTCGTCAATAGTATAGTGGTGTTGCAGGCGTGGTTCTAGCAGCAACTGGCGCAGACACAGCCACAGCTGAGCCTCGCTGCGGTGCAGTTGCGAGAGGTCCTCCGCTGTTGGCTTTGACCAGCGACCGACTGTTTTTATACGTTTATTTAATTACGTTATTTCAAAGCTATAAAAATAGGATAAGAATATCTTAATATATACAAATCTCGTGTCACAATGTTTGTCCTCAATGGACTCCTAAACCACTTCACCGATTATAATAAAATTTGCACACCATGTGCAGTTTGATCCAACTCAAAAGATAAGATAGCTTACATCCCGGTATTGCCCCGGGAACGGGAATTTCGCGGGTAAAACCGCGGGACACAGCTAGTTAAATTATATATTTTGAGGTGGTGCAGTGTTAGAAAAGGAATGTTTATTCCACATTTTTTGTCCACATGAATAGCTATAATACTTATAGTCTTTTTTAGGAAATCCGTTAGGTAAAAATAATAAATACTTAGACTACGTAGAAGATGACGATGTCTAGACTTCTGGTTAATGCCTGGCCAAATGTGACTAGATATAAAATTAATTTTAAATAATAAATTAAATGTCAACGTTGAATGCGTCGCTTTTAACATACCAACATTTTATGTTACTAACGGAGGAGTCTGGACTCTAGAGTTAACAAGAAGTTTCTTTGAACAAAATTACTTAAAATATATTACTTACAATGAAATATTTGCAATTCACCGCTGTCTCCAACTTTCTTCCACGGCTCGAGGTTAATCAGATGACACAGAACCGAAGGCACGTCATACGTTTTGTACAAATTTGTCGATATTGAAGCCCCAACGCCTGCCACTTCCATATGCTCAGCTAAATAGCTTTTAAATATAATAATAATTATATATGTATTTAATCATTATGATACCTGCTAGACTATGTGTACAAAATGTCATATCGATCCAGTAATTTTTGCGTGAAATCTCAACAAACATCATCATCTTAGAATAGGAGAGCTACAAGGAAATTTTAAAACAATCCATTCAATTGTTTTTACGTGAAAGCACAAAACAGACCCTGTTTTTCAATTATCAACGTTAAGTATTATTCCGTACAATGCATTAATGCTTAACGTTGACTATTTAAAATACATGTTTCTTCATTCACAATATACATACCGAGAACTCTCAAGAGTACAACTTGTGCTTTGGCTCGATGCCTACAACATGTGTATTGTGTAGTGCCAGAAAATTAACATTTAATGAGTTTCTTTAAATTGACATTGATTAAAATGTCGCACTATGCTCTGTTATTGAAAAACTAGGATTATATACATATCATAATATATATATTATGATATGTATATAATCCTATGTTATGATATGTTTACTTACCGAACTATAGAAATACACCTCATGCTAATATCAAATTGGAGATCGCGTCGTTGCCTCTCCAACTCTTCGGCTACCGTCTCGCATTCTATTTCCTTAGTAGTCAATGGTTTAAGGTAACCATTGCTACAAAACAAAAACATAAAACGTTTAGTTACCTACTTGAAGAAATATTAATATTTGCTTTCAGTATTTCGTTTGTAAGTTAAATTCCCAAATACATTTTATGATTTTATTCTATAAATAAAAGGCAGCGGAACACATAGGTAATAACCGTTTTATTTTAAATTATTATTCCATTTATTCTGCTCGTCCCATCCTTCTAACCAATCTCTTTTGTAACTTTCACCTATTATAAAAAAAAAAAAAAACTAAATTGTTTATACTTAATAGTCCTTTCATGTTTGATAAACTCTTTTACCCGAAAATGCTTAAAGCAAAAATTAAATATTACGTACTTAACCATGGCTACAAGAGCAGTTAGTTGATCAACAGCGTAATGAACTAAATCTATGACAACTTCACTGATGCACTGCGCGCCATCTTCGTGAAACAGAACGGTTTCTAGCAACCCAACGGCCGCGGTTTCATGATACAGCTAGAAATAGTGGTAAATCAAAACTATAAGTAATAATAATTCTGGTAGTTTCATACGTATCCAGGTCACTTATTTAAATTTTTTACGCTTCCTCACCCAAAAGATAAGAAAGGATCTATTAATTAATTATTAGTTCGCAACATGGTTTGTCATCTTTCTGTTGGTCAATCTTTTGGGACTCAATACTCATAGTCTTAGTGAAAATACAACACTTAAATTAAGCAAGGTACATCGTAATAATTTAATGATATAGATACTATGTCCTTTAAAGGACAGCGATAAAATATTTAAATAACCGACACCTTGCGACTAGTCGTTACTTTCTGCAAAGAAATGCCGAATATTTTTTCATCGATTTTATTTAGTTTAAGATCCTAAGGTACATACCACCATATAAATTCCAAAGGTATTTTCTGGCGCTGGCTCTAGTTTCATTATTTGCGGATAGATTTTAGAGCGCCAAACTTGAATACAAATAGCTTCGTGTATAAGTACAGGAAGCTGAAAAAAACTCATTTCTTTATAAGAGTTACCTTTTTAAAGTACTTACATATTCATATTTTATTCTAAGTTGTTGTCTTATATTTTTATATTGATCGTACCTTTCCATAAGAAATTAAAGTTTCTTTAGTTTGTTCTTCTTGCATAGAAGAGGCTTCTAGTACTGCTTGTTGGTTTAATTTCTGTAAACGAATATGCCAGTCCAGCCAACTGCGAATTTAATATTACAATAATATTATTATTCTTTTATGAATGTAAAATAAAATAAATGTGAAATTAAAATGTGGAAGTAAAATAAATTTCTTTCGCCCATATCTTGTCATATTAAGTATTGGATCGTTATTAAGTATTGTAATAGTTTTTTTTACAATACCTAAGTTAATTCTAATACTGAAAATAATTTGTTTACTAACGATTGATTGCCAATACTTTCTACTCGCCACGGTGCCATACTTTGGCCAAATAAATCCAACTCTCCCACCTCGAGAGCGGTCAATTGTGGATCTTTTTCAACCATAATAATAGTTTATGCTTTCGTTAAGAGTATAAAATTAAATAATTGATATCGGAGAACTATCTACTACTAACGTAGGGATATTAAATTCTTTATTACTATGGAAACGTTTTTTCAATATCTTATTTTTTTAAAGCTGATTCTTTCGTTTTATAGGTTGGCTGCCTTTTAAAAAATAAATGTAACATATAAAAGTAATAATTAAGGGCAGTAGCGGACGACTAATAATATGTCTTTTATTTATAAAAACATAACCACTTTGGCTGCAATTAATTCATTATATTCTCTTCGACAAATTTTATGTAATTCGAAATAATATTTGAAGCAAAACAAAATTCAAGGATTCAATTTCATACATCAAACTAAATTTAATTATCATTTTTAATTAATGTATTTTATTATTTATATTTAAACTACATTTCTGATATTTTTGCAAATTTGACGTAAACATAATATTGCCATATTAAAAAATATAAAATGGCGACTACCGGAAATCTTTGTTCTCTGTCGTTCTTTTTAGAATTTGACACACGTGCCGCGTGGAGTTTTGCCCCGCAGGTGCTTTTAAATTATTTAAAATATAAAATGAAATGTGAAATTCACCTTATTTAACATTGCTAAATAAGAAAATAGTATAAGTGTTTCATAAAAATATTGTTTTGTGGAAAGCGAACATAATAACAGTGGTAACAAAAGTGGATAGCGTGAAGGATGCGTGATCAATTTTATTTTTAAAAATAAGTTAAAGTACTCGTATTCAATGAAAAACAAATAGTTTGCTTTTAATTTCTTCCTAAATCGGCTTATTATTCAGTGAGATTACATACTTTAATCATATTGTCAAAGTTTATAACCTAAAAACATGCTTACAGTCTTTAGAATTTAGTATTGTTTATTAGTCTTTCTTTCCATACAATTACTTTGCGGGTTCAATTTAGTTTAATATTCCTTTACTAGAACATCGAAGTGTTTCGGTTTTCCACAAAACGTATTTTGTTGATAACATAACCTTTCAAAACAGGTTACGATCAGACTCACAAGTAATCGTAATTAAACTTTTAGCACAATGGTCGCGACTACGGAGAAGAAACCCTCTGAGAAGAAGGTGGTGAAGGGTAAGGAAGACAGCAAAAAGCTGCCCGCTGTCCCCGAGACTGTCCTCAAGCATCGTAAGCGCAGGGAAGCCCTAAAAACCCGCAGATTACAGGTTAATTAATTTTATATATATCTTAACGACCCGCGCCCCGTTATCTTACCCGCATTTATTCCCTTAAACCTTCCGCTTGACCCACTATCTTGTATAAAATAAGGGTATGCTGATAGGCTGCGTAGTATTAAAGATTTAAGCATACATAGGTAAAGCAACTTTATATTGTAATATCTAATAATGATAAATTAGAAAAATATATACCAAAAAATTATTAACTAAGACAAATGTAGTCTTCTCCTCTTGTGGTATTCCTATTTTAAGAGTGTATTTTTTAATTATTTATAGAAATGATGTACAGTCTGAATACTACATTGTATTGATAATTTGAAACTAATAATTGTATAAAATGATGATTCCCAAATTCAAAGGCATAGTTCATCTGATAATCAATGCTGTTAATTATTGAACCTGATTTGGCAATTTTAGGAGTTTAAATAACTTTTTATTTTAACTTATATTAATTTTTCATACAAATTTTAGGTCACCCTCAAAAGACGTTCAGCTGCCGTCAAGAAAAGGAAAGAAATCTTCAAGAGGGCAGAGCAGTATGTCAAAGAATACAGAATTAAGGAGCGTGATGAGATTAGGCTGGCCAGACAAGTAAGTTTTGCTTAAATTATGTTATTCTAGCTGAGCTCCGCAGTTTTACCCATGTAGTTGCGGTTTTACCTGTATAGTGCCTGTTTCTGGGGCAATACTGAGATATAAAGTATCCTATGTGTTAATCCTGGATATCACCTATCTAGCTACCAAATATAAACGAAATTGGTCCAGCAGTTTTTGTGTGAAAGAATAACAAACATACATTCTTACAAACTTTCACAGTTATAATATTTGTGGGACTAGCGACCCACCATGAGTGCACTTGATTATATTATACATGTATTATACCTACAAACCTTCCTCTTGAATCTCTTCATATTCTCTTAATATTTAAGTGTCTCTTAATATTCTCTTAATATTTTTATAGACATCAACATGAGTCGCATAATTAAAATCTGAATTAAAATAAACCAAATTACTGTTGAATTTGTTGTTTAATTATTTTTAACACTCAGTCATCTAAATTTCTAAACATGATAAATTTGATTTATGATAAAATTCTCTACCAATTTTTTTGGAAAAAAATAAAATTTAATTAGTTAAAAAAATCACAATGAATTTCTATTGTCCATCTGATTTTAATTTTTAATATTACTGTTCCTTATTAGTATAGTTCATTTTCATACTTAATTTGATTATATGATATAAATATTTTAGGCGAGAAATCGCGGCAACTACTACGTTCCCGGTGAAGCTAAGCTTGCCTTTGTCATCCGTATCCGTGGTATCAACCAGGTCTCACCAAAGGTAATTATTATATTGACTTTTCTTTTCTACTAACTTTATTGTAAGATATAATTTATATTTAATATGAACTAGTGGGAATAAAAAAGCATTTTTAGATATAATATTGGTGTAAAATTTTTAAATTTCGCTCACCACTCATTTACACCACTTCTTGATATCAGCGTATAGTACTTCTCATGAATGTTTTACTATAAGGTAATTAATGTAATATTATGATAATCAATTTTAGTCCTTATTGTACCAAAAAAAAATGTGTAATATGTTCAAAATATTTTAAATTTTAGATTTAACAAATAAACCATAATTTATCTGTTTTAAAAATTTTATTGGTATGTTTTTGTTGCAATAAAGGTTACAAAAAAAAGAATTCATTAATTTTCAAGTAATGTGCATATAGTCTATTATTAAACCATGTATTTATTTTTTATTAGGTACGCAAAGTTCTCCAGCTGTTCAGACTGAGACAGATCAACAATGGTGTGTTTGTCAAACTGAACAAGGCCACCGTCAACATGCTTAGAATCGCTGAGCCCTATGTCACATGGGGATACCCCAACTTAAAGAGCGTGCGGGAGGTGAGATATTGTAGTACTAGTTACTTGGTACAAAAAAACAATACTTAAAAAAACAAATAGTTTGTACGAAAATTGAATATTGTAAAGGTTGCCTATTTATTATAAAAGAGCAACTATCAAAGTTATTTTCTGTAGAAACTGCCTTTCGAGAATGGGTGGGGTTAATCATTGTTTTGTTCTATATGTAGCCTAATTGCAAGTTCTTAACATAATTGTATAATTGAGACTTTAATTTAAATTAAGTACATGGTCTAGTATATTAATTTAAATGGATCTATTTCCAGCTGATCTACAAGCGCGGTTTCGCCAAAGTGAAGGGCCAGCGTGTTGCTATCACTTCCAACAAGATCGTAGAAGCTAAGCTCGGCAAGAGTGACATCATCTGTGTGGAGGATCTTATCCATGAGCTCTTCACTGTCGGAGAGAAGTTCAAGGTGATAACATAGAAATTGTGTTGTTTTTTGTATAGATTTTTTCTTGTTATTGCTATGTGTCTATAAAACAGTGGATAACTAATGTTTAGGTTGCTATGAACTTGGTTTATCAGACTTTGAAAGTCAAAACCAATTATACTTTGTCAAGTCTATTATACTTTTATAAAAACTAAAAAAATAATGTTTAAGTAATTAACTTTAAAAAATTATTTATTTGAGATAGAAGTCATCTAGTTAAAAGCCTTACAATTTTATCACATAAATTCTATTATGGTGGTAAAAATGTTTTGTTTTGTGATACCCTGACGGTTCCTAAGTGTTACTATTTTGTATACTAATAAAGATATTTGACTTTGAAAGTTAATTTTATAACAGAATACTGAAAATCAAAAGCAAATAGTATGTATACCTTATTTATAATTTTTTTTCAGTATGCAAGCAACTTCCTATGGCCATTCAAGCTGAACAACCCAACGGGAGGCTGGCGCAAGAAGACCATTCACTACGTGGACGGCGGAGACTTCGGCAATCGCGAGGACAAGATCAACGAGTTGCTGAGGAGAATGGTTTAAATATATAAGATATATGTAGTTTGGGCGTTTTATTTATTTACCCTCGAAAGTAATAGTAATGGATACAAAATACTAGTTTGCTATCTGGTTAAACTTAGATGTATTATTTGGGATAAGATTGAAAAGTATTTTCGGTCATAAAATCACAAGCACGGATTGAGGTTATACAATTCAGTAAATTATGAATTTATTATTTATAATTATTAATTTAAATTTATTAAACTACCTATTTACACTATTTCTACAATTTTCTTTCTCTGCTTAACCCTTTTCGTACTCCAAAGAATAATAAAATAATTCTCGAAATTGGGTCAACTGTTATTGAATTCTGCACTTAGAAAAACAATTGGCGATTCATTTTTAGATTATAGGTATCCTACGTACAATAAAAGCGTAGGTAAACTATTATGTTATTAGTTTTTGAGGTTTCTGGCATCACAACTCATCTTACTACTTTGATAAATGGAGTAGCTTTTAAAGTTTCATTGTATAGGTACAAAGGTGACTGAATCGAAGTCTTGATCAAATTCAGTTTCCAAATTCATCTAATACTAGCTGTTGCTCGCGACTACGTCCCCGTCGATTTCTTTTTTCATTATTTCTTCGCTCCTATTAGTCGCAGCGTGGTGTTATGTAGCCTAAAGCCTTCCTCGATTAATGGTCTATTAAAAAAAAAAGAATTTTTCAAACTCTTCAGCTATTTTATATTCGTATGATAAGAATTATCGTAGCGATACGTTGCCACAAACATGAAAGCTAAAATACTCTTTAAAGAGATAACAAAGGAGAAAGGTAAATAAAAAATGTATTATATCGGTAAATTGCCAACTATATTTCTTTGAAAAGTATGATGTAAATCTAAGATCTCTTCTAATTCACAGCCTTCATTAACGCATTCCTGAAGAGATTTTTGTAATGTCTGAAACAATGTAAAAAATTTTAATTATCTGTCACATTAAAAGTTAAACTAAGTGGTCGTAAAAAAATAAGGGGCGTTCAAGTATTTCGTAACGCAATTTTTGAAGATTTAAGTGAAAATTAAGGACCCACTTATTTTAATCGATGTTATATTAACTACTAACCATTTTTTTATATTATAATAAAAAAAAAGTAGCTCTTTAAATAAACTAATGCACCCTCGAACAAATTGCGATACGTAATACTCAAAAGCTCCCATCGTAAACATTACTGACCTCTATCATCGAGAACAATGACCAATTCACAACCATATCTTGAGATTGGGACGCTTGGAAATTTTTGTACAAAATATTTGAAAAAAAGTTCCTCATATCAAAAGCTACCTTATTATTGACACTAGAAACTTTCAAAATAGGATTTGAGAAACCATCATTCACAATCTTTATTTCACATTTATTATTAGCTATTCTAAAATTGATGGCGTTCTGCAACTCTAAAAATTCTCTACTAGAAAGTTGATTTCTTATTTGATTGAAATTAGATAAGCTTTTTGATAAACCTAATTCACTTTTAAAAATATTTTTGTAATTTATGGGAAGCTTTATATAGTACATCCATTCATTTTTTAACTTAGTACTATTTTTTATAATATTAAACAGTGCTCCAAACTGGTTTTGTGAATTATGTAAAATAAGATCTTCTAATGGTCCATGATTTTGTTTAAAAAATACATGTCGTGATGATTTATTTGTTTGAATGAATTGTTCAGATGTTAGCGGGATACATTTTTCGTGTAAACACGTCCAAAGTCCTTGTTTTACATCCAGAACACCTGGTATTTTAGTAACTAGCTTAATATTTATAAATATGTCAGATTTAAAATCTAACAAATTATTTTTTGCTGTTATTACTATATTAATCTTTTTCAGCTCTTCAAGGACTTTAATTGTAGTTGTTTTTAAGATGTTATTTTTGGTTAATAATGTTATATGAATTCTTAAATCACCAAATAAATGTGATAGAATATCTTTAAATTTGTCATTAATGTGTGCAGTTTTAATAGTGATTAAGAAATAGTATAACTCTGTTTTGAATATATCTTTAGGTTCGTCCGCAAATATAAGAACCTTATCTTCTTTCAAAATATCTTCATAATTATCAAAAATAGACACTTCATAATGAACAATATTGTCCATTAAGTCCTGTTTATTTGATATAGCTATAGTTGTAATACAATTTTTCTCCATGCTTAATTTTTTAAGGAGGATTTCCATTTTCTTAGCCTCTACAACTGTTTGCTCCAAATATTGTGTATTATTTAACAAAACTGTAGCCGAACTGTATTCATGATTAGGTTCATGAGTAGGCTTTAATTCTGAACTTTCATCATCAGGAGAGAAGATATAAATAAAGTTAGTATAAGTGGTACAAATTATTTGATCGCTACATTTAATAAAATCCTTAGGTTGCTTTACTAATAGTTGCTTAAATGTTATGTTCTCTAAGATATGATTGGCTTTCCACATGTTACACCCATCGCTATAAATTATACTATCATCTAGTTCAATAAACTTATCGATACAAGTGTTCATATGCACAAGTTTACATGATTTTCCTGTATTTGCAGTGAGTATGATTAAAGTGCCACTTGCTAGGGCTATAATAATCTCAGGGTGATTTTTATTTATTATTTTGACATCACTTATTTCTGTTGGACATGTATATAACTTGACAAAATTCAGTTCATCGTCACTTTGCACACTGTATAGGCAACCATACAATATCTTTTTATCTAAACTAAATATAAGCATAAAGTGATCTTTCCAAGGCGAATTGTTGCAATGAAAAATGCCTTTTACTGAATCAAACTCTTGTTCCGTTAACAGATGTGAGAAAAGCACACATTTATCTTTTTCAATATTGATATCATTTAAGTTAATTTTTTGTTTTCTTATTGGACGAAAATCTGAACTTATTCTGTACGTGCATATGAAGCAGGAATCGGCTTCAATTTTTATTCCCACCACATCATTACCGATTTCGCGAATTCTTAATATATTTTGATCTCTCAGTGAAAAATTGCTCTTCAGTCTTTTCGCGGCAGAGTGTTTAAATTTTAGAGATATGACATAAACATTTTCTTCCAAATCTAAACAAAGAAGGTAGTTATCTACAAGAAGAGTCTGTTTAATTTGAAACTCAGGTATTAAAATATTTGCCGCATCTTTAAAATTAAGTCTTTCATGAATGAATATTTGATACTTATTCCAAAGGCACATCGAAGAATTTGATGCATTGTACGTAATATTTAAGCTTCCATATAAATTATGTTGATATTTAAAACACTTTCTTGTCTCTTCATCACTGATTTCGATCATGTTTTACTAGATTATTTACAGTCGAACATATTACTCGAAAATTTTATTTTAAGATATAAGAGTTTTTAAACAAAATAACAAAAATCGTTTAGTTCTCAATATCACTAAGAAAAACCCGCGTTTCAGAATTTAAATTTCAAAAAACGAGAATATCAAACGTCAAGATGACAAGGCTTGTGACATTGCCAATTGCATAAAGCCAGAGATTGCAATATAGTCTGTGGCTATAATAAAATGTTAATATTATCTACGTATAGTTATCTATTAACGATTAATAGCTTTTATCATTTATTTTAGATACATTTTGTTCTGTATCTAAAATAAATGATAAAAGCAATGTTGTTATTACGTAGTTATTCGCTAAGTTGAACTGACAATCGGCACGGATGGGAAAACATATGTTTTCATAAAAATTAATACATATTTTATTGTTACGTGTGATTGTAAAGGCAATCTATCTATCAGAAGGCAATTCTCTTGCGCATTTTGTAATGGAGAATTGCTTAAATTTTTCAATATCACCATTATTATATTAACCATCGGCAGTTATGTAATGCGATCTTTCTAAAGTGCATTTTCTCTGTTACATATTTGCGTCGGTGTAGCGTGCTTTACAAAAATAAAAACAACAACTTAAAGCTAAAGGATTGAAATCAAAATACAATTTCATACATTTTCTTTAATTATTATCTGTTTTTTATTAACATTCATATTTACATAAAACAGTTTTATAATAACTTAAGGATACGGATACAAAAATAAACGACATAAGTTACCCTAACTTTTGTTAGGTAAATTCTTGGCACAATGTATTAATTTCTCTGCAAATGTTTTAATTTATAAAAAAAACGTTAATATTTTATCCTTTCTTCTTTTAATACTTCGTTTGTTATTCGGGGATTTCTATCAGTAGTCAGTACCGATGACAGTAGATTGATAATCTAATTCGGTTTTACAGAGCGTCGTCTAGCTCGCACGCTAGCCATTGGACATATCGTGCGAAAGAGATGCCGACATTTCCGATGTGAAATATTTTACAAATCTTGAGCAAAGTTTGTGAAAATGAAGGGGGAATATCGATATTAAAGAATATTCTACGTATTTAAATGAACTATGAAATCAGTTTAATAACAAAATATAAAGGCGTTGAAAATGTCCTTCGGCTTAGTTAAAGATACAGTAAATTTCTGTGGATTTTTGCTAAAATAGTATTTTTTGCTTTTGGCTTGAAAGTTAAACAACATTAAATTTTAATCCCCTCACTCGTTTTAATGTCAAAAAATGCGAAAGAGTATTTCATTATTTAATAAATATAATTAATAAACACTTATTGAAAATCCATACGATATTAATTAAAAACTAATTGGCACACGTTCACAATGAATCTAGCAAAACTATGTCTAATTACAAATTACTAACTAAAGAGGTTCCAATGTTAAAATTAAATATCGACTGAAAGTGAAAAATGCTATTCTTTATTTCTTAAATCGATTATTTACAATTTACCTTGATATGTGTTTCTTATTGCAATGGCTCTTTATTAAAAATACTATTTCTTTGAAGAGAATACAAAACTGGCAATACCGTAAACGCTTAAAGTAATACTACGTCTATATTTACACGATTTTCACAATCTTGAGTATTATAATTGCACTTTATGTATTTGTATGCTGGTTTGAACAAAATTAGCTTTTTATCATTATTGTACGTCTGGATAAAGCGCTTAGTTTAAGAACTACGTATTAACTTGTTCATGAGATTCGTGCACAAGTTTGTTAAACGAAACGTCTCTTGATCAATAATGGTAACATTATATGAACAATAAAAATGACATAATATAAATTCCAATTTCAAAACCACTTTGTAATCTATGGTAAAAAATATTTAGAACTGTCGAAGATATTGGTTCTAAATTATTTTACACGGCAGCATGTACATCCATAATTCCATAGACAATTTTATTCTTTTTCTGTTCAAACATGAGGTTAGAAAGCGCTATTTTTTCTTGTTATAGTGTTTAAGTATTATCTGCTACTTCTTGATATCGGGGTCCATTTTTGTTTTGTCTAAAGAAGAAGAAACCATGCCGCTTTGTGGATACAATTTGTCTAAATGCTTCAGTGATTCGTTCAAAAAGTTCTGTAACAAAAATATAAATTTATTATATTTCTATAGACAATCTAAAAAGATTCAAGTTAAGAAAAATATTTGAGTCATCATTTTTATAAATATTAGAATTTATTAACTAGGATTTATCTAAAAATATCTAAAAATGAGCTTATTAATGCTTCTTTATACTTCTATGTGTAAGCGTACATTTTTATTCGTATTTATTTGTACACGTGTCTGTAGGTGTTTATGTATTACTTATACATGTGTACATACACATGTGTGCCTCTGTGTGTATGTCTGTGTTCGTGTATGTACTATGTATTTGTATAGCGCGTACATTTGCATGTGCGTGTGCATGTCTGTGCGTACTGCATAAGTGTATTGCGCGTATGTTTGCGTTGTGTGTATGCGTATTGCGTGTGTGTACTACTCTCGCGTGTGTTGTGTTTGTGTGCGTACTGCGTAAGTGTATAGCGCGTACGTTTGCGTGAGCGTGTGCATGTGTGTGTTTGTTTTGCTTGAGTGTACTACTCGCGTGTGTGTGTGTGTTCGTGTACGTACTGCGTATATGTATAGCGCGTACGCACACGTGTGGGTGTCTCCACATGTATAGCACACAAACCTGTATAGCAGTGAGCGCGGCGACAATAGCGGGTCCCCCGAAGCCGTGCGAGATGAGCGAGAAGTGCGTGAGGTGGCGCTGGATGGCCGGCTCCAGCAGGTGCGGCGGCCGCGTGTTGCACAGCGGGGAGCGGTCCTGGTTCAGCAGGTCCATTACTTCCTTTACCACCTGCGGAGGGAAGGGGAGGTTAGGGAAGATCTCAGGGTCTTGTATAAAAAAAAACAATTTTGAAGTAGGTTAAAAAGGTTACTGGCTGACTGGTACTGGTAGATCGGAAAAATCCCTCTAAAAAAAACGACAAAAAAAATTCAGTCCCAAACAAATTATAAAAAAAAACCATTGGTATCGAGATGTAGCCCAACACGTCCCGGGTGGACACATCGAAAATGTCAAAATGAAGTGAGAAGTAGTTTAATTTGATTAGCGTTCGACTGTGTCACAAACTTGAGTTAGGTTTAGGTAGAGCGATGAAACACCGGTGGATTTTAGTTAGCAAACTAAAATCCACCGGTGGAACCACTTGCGTGCCTTGCTAAGGAGGACGTCATAACATTTCCCATTGTGACAAAAGAAAAGGATAGATATAAAGATAAATAAATAATAAATATTTTCAGGACTTCTTGTGTTATGGCAACTAGATAACGGAATAAATTACATATACATACTTTTCTTTTGTAAATACATACATACAATACATAGCAACACAAATATGCAGTATATAAAGAGATAGAGACCTGCTTGGTGGCCTGCAGCAGGTCGCGGCGGCGGCGCGCGTCGTGCTCGGCGTACTGCCGCGCAAGGTACTCGGCCAGCGCGCGCGCCGGGAACTCCGTCTCGCACACGTAGCCGAAGTCGCGGGCTAGGTGCACTGCTTCAGCTGGACAATAGATTTGGAGAATTACTTTTGAATACCGGCTCTGTATTCCCGTTGTATGGTTTTTCACATAGGAACCCATACAATCAACGGTTATCAAAATTCAATATGATCACCCTCAACGATCGAAGACGTATCAGTGACCTTTGCTTCATAAATTGATAAATATCCAAATACAGTGTATCTTTGAAAAAAAGTATCTCTAGCCATCCCCCACTCCTACCCCCGCCTAAAAATTACAAAGATTTTCCATATTCCTTGCTGTAAAACTAACTTAGGTCGTCATTCACCATTAATAAGAACTTTAGATCTGTACAATATTATCCAAACTCGCAACACCCAAATTGACATCTTTAACGACTCATATGATCAATTTAAAACTAGACTCATTAAATTTTATGCTTCTAAATAAATAAAATTAAATCTATCTATCTATTTGTAGGTTATACCACTGTTAAATTTTTCTTACTGTTACTGGACAATGCTATGCACTCCAGAATATCCATAAATGTTATATATATCAGATGCGGTGCTATGTTGTATAATCTCGTCATTGTATGGATATATATAATGTGGTTGTGCTCATAATAAAATAAATAAATAAATACTCAAACGCAAATCGAATTTAAGCACGCCTCAAGTCTAGTTTTTTTGACAGATTTTTATGGTGAACTGACAAATCAGACTAGTTTGGTTTGTACTTACATTTGAATAGCATTTCATCTTCTGGCATAATATTGCATTTATTTATTTATTTATTCTTTGTTACAATACGTATGTTACAATTTAACAATCTTAAAAACTATTAGAAATATTGTAACTGGCGGCCTTATCACTACAAAGTGATTTCTGCCAGGCAACTAAACAAGTGAAAAATCATACAATATCAATATATTTAAGAACGGTGGCGAAAGTGCAACATTAGTTTTATTTTAAATACATAATTATACAGATAATACAAGTATACATACAAATAAACATACATATAGACTACATACTAAGAAAAAACTAGGTTGAATTTAAGGCAATAGAGTGATAGTGTTTTTGTACCAGGTTTTTAAAGGAGTTTAGTGTTTGTGCTTTTCTAATATTAAGAGGCAAGGAATTCCATAAGGATAACGGAGACAGTAAAGGATTCATTAAAGAATTTGGTTTTGTGAGGAGGAAATTTCAGAACTGATCTCTTGGAAGAACGAAATGAATATTGCATCCTATATAATCCATACTAATATTATAAATGCGAAAGTCACTCTGTCTGTCTGTCTTTCCATCACGCTAAAACTACTGAACCGATTAGAACGAAATTTGATACACAGATGGTCTAGAGCCTGAGATAAAACATACGCTACTTTTTAACTGAAAAAAAGGGTTATAAGGGTTCCCCTTATCAACAAAAGGGGGGTCAAAGTTTATATGAAAGTCCACGCGGACGGAGTCGGGGATATTTGTTACTCTATCACGCAAAAACTACTGTATGGATTTGAATGAAATTCGAAATGCGAGTAGATTAGTTCCTAGATTAACATATAGGATACTTTATATCCTTGTATTGCCTAGGAAACGGGAACTACACGGGTAAAACCACGGGAGCGACTACTACGTAATATTAATGATATTATTACGAGGTATTTCGAAGCTTCTCTTTGAAATGTATTTTTTTTATAATTTTACTATACCATATATTAAAGGTAGTTATAATAATTATTAATACTGTAAAACATACAGAAATAGGTGAAATAGTCGATGAAAGTGCCCGTGCCCCTCTGCAATAAGACGAAACGCAGTGAGGTTGAGGATATCGCAAATGCGTTTAAATCATTTATTCTCAATAAAAACAGAAAGTCACTTACATGAGAACATTAGAAATATACATTTTGTGAACTATTTTAACCGTCGGTCGACAGAGTAAGTATAGTATAAAATACAAGAACAATAACAGCATCTTTACACAGGAGCATTTAACTATATAAAAATATATAAAAGATGTTCGTACAAACTGCTTAATCTGTATTTTAGCTTTGTACCGGACTTTTTAGCTTCGCCGTAGTCAACTAAATAAAGAGGCGATGAAGTATTTATCGATGATTTTTGAACATCACTATTAGTGTTCGCGATACGAAAGGTCAGGGTTTAAACAAGATGAGACTCATATAAGGTAATATTCCCGACTAATATTATAATATAATTAATAATTAACGATATATAAATGCAGTCTGTCTGTCGACTTGTAATTTCGTTTTTAAAAGTCAATATTATTAAATAAGATTATTATGCTTATAATATACTAGCGGCCCGTCCCGGCTTCGCTCGGGTAGACATAAATAGATACAGATATCTAAGTTATGAATATAGCCTATGTTTCCCAGTGATAATAAAGCTTTCTAATAAAAATATAATTATTAAAATCGGTCCAGTACTTTTTCGATGTTTCACGTTGGCCAGGCGTCCCGTGTCGGCTTATATTTTTTTTATCGCGGTATTTCCAAATTCCTGAAACAAAGCGAGGAAAACCGAAGGACGCAACTGATATAATAATTACATTATCGTGTAAGGCCGGTCACAGTCATTCGGGATTTAGATTCGAAATATTGCTTCGTAATATCGAACCCATACAACATATATGACTTAGCCACATACTCAACGTTCACACAAAAGTAAAAACAAATTTAATATATACTAGTCTATACTGATATTTAAGGGAGGTAGAGTTTGTGTGTTTGTTGAATTGTGGGTCTCTCAGGATTGGCTGAACCGATTTTGCAAATTATTTCGCCAATGAAAGGCCATATTGTTGCTGGGTGTCATGGGCTTTATAAAAAAAGATTGTTAACATTGTGCCCAACGGGGTGGGCACGGGTCAGCTAGTATATTGTATTGATAGTTATAAAAGACATAAATGTGTAAAAAAAGGCGCTGATTTTTGAAAATACCAGATTTTAAAAAACTTTTATATTGCTTGGATTTTATGAAAAATAAATAAAAATAAAATAATTTTTAACAAAAAGTAAACCGACTTCAAACTAAAAAGCATAAAATAAATTTGCTTTCCACGAAGTAATAGGCATTTTTATGTAGTAAATAGAAATGATTTAATAGTTATTTTTTAATTTAGAAGTCGGTACCAAGTAAATGCTACAACAATCTATACAATATCGATTAAAGCAAACAAACACTTATTGTTTTACTTGGCACCGACTTCCTTGAGGTGGTCCTCAGAAGTGAACTCTATGTAACAAAAAAAATTTGAAATCCATCAATAATTGACGAAAATATCGATATACATACATAAAGAAAAATATTATACATACAGACTAATTGAGAACCTCCTCCTTTTTTGATGTCGGCATCCCGTATAATGGCCTATGCAAGCGAATTATTCCGAACGAAAATAAACGTATGTGTGAGATATAATAACGGAATCCCGAAACAGATTTCCGAATGTATGTCACCGGCCTAAAGACAGTAAAATTTACTACTCAACAGTTATCGGAAGGAAATTCCGTATGTCAAAACCCAATAAAACCCGTCCACTAGTGTTTTATTCATTGCAACTTGAACCTTAATTATTTGTTACTAGCTGTTGCTCGCGACTTCGTACCCGTCGGATCTATTTCTATTATACATAATAATAGTGAGTCAATCGTAGAAGATAGACATATACTGTCGCGAACTTTTTTTTAAGATCATTTAAAGATGAATAATTCTTTCATTCATATTTTTTGATATCTTGAACCGTTTTCGCAGCGAACGCAAAGGAAGCCCTCAAAGATGAATAATTTTTCCCGTTTTTTTCACATTTTCCATTATATCTTCGCTCCTATTAAAAATAATTTTTCAATTCGAACCAGTAGATCCTGAGATTAGTATGTATCTATATACAAATTGTTATTTCATAGTTTATTCAGAGTTAAAACAATGTAAAACTAACTATCTGCCGTGTTTTAGAATAATCTTTACTAATATTATAAATGCGAATGTAACTACTTTTTACGCTTTCACGACCAAACCGCTGAACCGATTGTAATGGAATTTGGTACACAGTTAGTCTTGAGCCTGAGATAAAACATAGGCTACTTTTTAACTGGAAAAAAGGGTTATAAGGGGGAGGGGGGGTCAAAGTTTATATGAAAGTCCACGCGGATGGAGTTGCAGGCAACAGCTAGTTTTATAATAAGCTTCCTAAGAGCGTTAAGGATCTGACTTATTCCAAGTTTAGAAGCCTTGTTAAGAAAATTCTAATTAAAAAGGTGTATTATACAATAAATGAATATATTGAGGACAAAAACCCTAGGAATGATATTTCTTGACGCACGCAGGACGGTGACCTTTTTCATGTATTAATATTACAATGGTCGTTGTTTATATTTACAATTGTATGTCCTTATTTTAAAAAGAGCGACTATCAGAGTTTCTTGCCGGTTCTTCTCTGTAGAAACTGCCTTCCGAACCGGTGGTAAATGTTTTGTAATACCATGACGATTCAAAAATGTTACTTTATGTAGCCTAGTTGAACAAAGATACTTTTGACTTTGACTTAGAATATATTCGATACTAGCTGTTGCCTGCGACTTCGTCCGCATTTTCGTTGCGATGGCTTATAATTAGCGCAATACCGGGTTGACCCACCTATGCTCGGTAGATAATGTTATAAACGGAAAAGTGTGTCTGTTTATCTTTCTTCCATGGCAAAACGGCGGGACCGATTTAGATGAAATTTGGTATGTAGATATATGTATAATATCCTGTATTAAAACATAGGAAGCTGTTAATCCCGATATCGACCCGGGAACGGGAACCTAAATTCTAATAAATAATAAATTCTATGAAAAAAATAGAGGTATGTGTAGTTGAGATTTGAACATTACGCAACATTACGTGTGTTTTTGTGAGTCAACTTTAAAAGATAGACATATGCTGTCCTAGGATATTTTTTATATAATTTTAAGGAGAACATTGCCGTCATACATGATTTATGTGTAACATAAACCATTAAGGTAGCACACGCGACGGAAGCTTAAGAAATGTTGTTACGTCTCCCGTTTTCCCGACATTTTCCTTCACTGCTCCTCTCCTATTGAGTGTAGCGTGATGAAAAGTATACTATAACCTGCTCAGGAGTATGAACAATAATTGTACCAAGTTTCATTAAAATCCGTCCAGTAGTTTTTGTTTCCATAACGGTTATACAAACAGACAGACAGACAGACAAAAAATTTACTAATTGCATTTTTGGCATCAGTATCGATCCCTTATCACCCCCTAGTTATTTTGGAACGATATTTAATGTACAGAATTGACCTCTCTACAGATTTATTATAAGTATAGATTATGTATATCCGGTGTTGTGGCGAAACAGGAATTTCGTGGGTAAACCGCTTCTAGCATATCAAACAATAATAACTATTATGTCATTACATATCAAGTGTACTAAAATAGACTTCCCGTATTAAAATTATTAAGGAAAATCGAATGACCTTATCTGCGCGTGTAAATATACTGTTGTCTCGCTCCCGCATGATTTCTGTCCCGCTCGCACGTTGCGCGGTAAATTTTTGATAGTTTAAAAAAGGTTTTAATTCAATTACCTATTGTAATAAATATTGAAAAAGAATAAGAATGTTATGGTCATAGACGTGAAACGCATAGACTGATAGTTCTTTAACAATTAATCAGTCCGCCGTAAGTGAAGCCAAAATTTTATATGTAAGTGTAAAAAGCACGTTCTTATACTCGATGACACGCACACAAGCACACCGATAATGTTGCTGCTATAAGAAATTTACCCTATAAATGTGGAAAAATTAAAATCTATCTAAAAATACGTAGATTTAGATAAATTAAAATCTATCTAAATTTACGTATATACGGAAAAGGGATATAGGAACAGAGAAAGCGACTTTGTTTTATACTATATAGTGATTTTAAATATAAATACGTATAGATTCAATTTATATATGTTACCGGAAAATACCAAGAACCGCAAATTTATAAATTTCCTAGGAAATTTATAAACCTTCGTAGGATTCTAAACAAGAGATAAATTGTATTATTTTACGACCCCAGTTTCGCAAATTTATCAACTTACCGAACTCACGCGTAAAATAATAAGTAAGCAATAACCAAACGCCATGTGCGCTCTGATTGGTTGAATAACTGTCAACATCGACCAATCAGAGAGCGGTGTGGTTATTTTTCGTATTTAAAAAAAAGCGTTAAATTAAACGCTCTTCTGTGATTGGTCGAACCGTTTAGAACCTTACAAATGGATGTTCGTTAGTTGATAAATTTATATGAAAGTCCACGCGGACGGAGTCGCGGGCAACAGCTAGTATT
>DWAJ01000541.1:0-31403 GCA_018238005.1 Eurema mandarina
AAATATACAAAATTTACAATTCTGTAACTTAACATAAGTATATATTAAATACATCATTGTAAGTCATATTATAATAGTGTAGAAGAAGCCTTGCAAGCAGCCATCCTATTCCCAAGATGTGCCATCAACATGGGCAACGCTTATTTTTATTATTTGCTTATGAATAAACACATTAGCTACAATCAACATTAAAACATATTTACAAACATTTAATATGTAATTGTGTACACAGCAAAGCTACTGGAAACCTTTTTAGTCCTCATAATCGTACCTCATGTACGAGCAGAGAAGTTTAGAACAGATTGTTGTGGTATGTTCATGTTATTAGGATTAAAGTCATAAATGGCCAAGTTTTAGATATAAGTATAATTCTGTGAATGCATATATAGAAATGGGAAGACCCAAATAAGTATGGATCTAATAGTAAAGGACGTTATACTTTTTGTGATTTCATGCGCATACCTATTGTTTTTTACATAGGTAAATATGATATACGTATGAAAGATGTAAGTGTTGAAAAGAAACCTGTTTGAACAGAATGGAAGAAAAAAATATGTTGTGCCGACTCCAATTAAGGGATAAAGGCAGGAAGAAGAAGAATATAAGGTATCCACACAATAAAAAGTAAGTATTGTACAGTAATTCATATTTAAAATATGTGAATTTCAAACAAAAGGATAGAAATAAACAAGCATTTAAATAAATAATCTTAAAATTACATTAAGTATCAAATTAAGGAAAGGCTCATGAAGGACTGTGATACTGTTGCTTCTTGCCAAATGTCATGATTGGCAGAAGGAGTGAGGTCAAAAAGTATTAAATGTATAGCATTACATTGAAAAAGGCACTTATAGATATTTTCCTGGTATTTGGTAGATTTTTTAATTTTTCTCGAAACAAAGCACTCGCAAAAAATATTTCATTCTTCTATTCTAATGCTTAAACGTAAAAGACAAACTATGTACCTAAATGAATAAATATTAAGTTTATAGTAATAAACCTATATATAAAAATTGCAGTAAAACCACAATATTAGAATAAGATAACAAATAAAAACGGTAACAATATAAGTTATAACTTTTTGTACGTGACGATAAGTATGTTTTACAAAAAGCGATTAGATCACTCGGTCACACTGCGGTCATTAAAAAACGAATATCTAGCTTATTTTCTACTAATACATAATACATTTTATTTAAAAAATTTGAGGAAAACTGGTTAGCATGACTGAAGCTAGCTTCAAAGCTGAAAATATTACATAAATAATTGGCCACAGGAGTCTTAAAGAGTTCTAAATTTACTGTAGCTGAGTATAATAGTTTTCGTGCGAGCCGTTTAGATTACTTTTAAATAAGTCCCAGAGTTTAATTATAAAAGTCAAGCTAATTTTAGGTTAGCTAAAAATTGTCGTAACAAACTTAATGTTTTAAAAGATCTATCTTATGATACAGGAAAAAATACCGTCCATAAGTGTAAGGGAGCTAAAAACAATTTTTAATGAAGGGGTACGACAAAACTATAGTTCGGTTATAAGGTTCGGAGTGGTAGTTATAAGGTTTGGTACCATGGAAAAATTATAAATCCCTACCCTATTTTAAAGTTCTATGCTTGATTATAGATTTATTTTTTCTACAACAAAAAAATTATTATGAGGTCTATCTTCTCGTAATATTTCACTTGTTAAAGCAAAAAGTATTTAAGGTGTTTCAAAAGTGACCTTTCTCCATGTCTGACAGTTTATATAAGAAGTACATAACTATATTGTTTTATTTCTTTTTTTAACAAGCAAATCCTTAAAAACGAAAGAGAGAAAGTATGTATGAATGTTTGCTACTACTTCACACAAGAACTACTAAATGGGGTTATAAATTTTACTCTTACTTTGAATTAAATAATTTAAAATTTTAGTATAATAATTTTAAGTATTAGTTAAAATCCACTGTCTATAATAATTTGTAATGTCAACAATCAGGACAGTAAACAGATCTCTTGAATAAATTTGATTAACAAATTAACCGCAAACAATTTGTTTTATTATAATAACATTTCAATTTACGAGAACACGCAAAGAAAGCGATAGAAATTACCTAAGACAGTTTATTTTTATTTTTATACGTCACAGATATGCCTTACCTCAGCATCGACTCCTTGTTTTATAGATGAAGTACTTAAAGCTTTAAGTTCGTCGAAAATCGTTTAAAAGTTGTTGTAAATATATTTGCATAATAGTTTTATAAACACAGGGCGGTCGGCGGCATCGCTTAGTGACGTCAAGAGCGTCTATATAGGTTGTGGCGCGTGATAATCATAAATAGTCGATATTAAAACGTGCTGGACACCTCAGCATCACCTAAGCTTTATTTAAGCCAGTGGATTGTGGCAGCCCGGTCTTATTAGGAGAAGGTAGGGACTATTTATATTTCTAAAAGTGCTGTGTGATTCTGCTAATTATTATATAAGTATTATTTAGTGAAATTAATGCGTTGTATCTGGATTCAGTACAGTTTTTTGTGATTTTTGATTTAAATATAGACAGGTAATGTCAAAAGTTATTTGCAATAAATATATTCAAAAATGTTTTAAGAGTTGAAATAATTTATAGTAATAAATGAAGAATATTTTTAAAATAGTATAATACAAGTGAAAAAAGTTACCTGTCAATTTTATTCTTAGAATTTAATAATTAAATTAAAGCACTGTTAAAATATTTAATGTTATTTTGTGGAAAAAATATTTTCATAATTTTTATTTCTTTTCGAAATAATACTTTTTAAATAATCTGTAATTTAAATTAAAACTATGCTCATAAAAGCGTATAAGATTTATTAATATTTTTTTGCTTAAATGACCACTTCTAGATGTCATAAATCTGAAAATTTCTAAGAAGTCTTAAGAAATGTGGTTATAATTATATTTTTAAATTTAGAACAAAAAGTCTTCGCAATGAGCTACGCGGCTGCGGAGACAGTCGCTCAACCCAGCACTTGGGCAGCTACCAATCTCTTCTACGTGCTACTGGTCCCAGCTCTCATCCTATGGTACACTTACTGGCGCATGTCAAGACGTCATTTGTATGAACTGGCCGACAAAATTGTAGGACCTAAGGGCTACCCTCTCATTGGAAATGCTCTGGAATTCACCGGAGGATCTGCAGGTAAGAGATCATTTGAATTTGTTTTTTTATAAAAGCAATAGTAAAATATTTAAAAATGCTAACGTAACTAATTACGTTACTTAAATTATTTAAACCCTATATATGCTATATACGAAGATGTCTGTATTTTTATTCAATTAAAAACAAAAATTATTCAGGAATGTACTTATTAAATTGTATTTACAGAAATTTTCAAAAACATCATTAAAAGAAGCGAAGAATTCGACGAGAGTATTATCAAAGTATGGATCGGGCCCCGTCTTCTGGTGTTCCTGTACGACCCTCGAGATGTCGAGACCATTCTGAGCAGCCACGTTCATATCGACAAAGCCGACGAATACAAATTTTTCAAACCCTGGCTTGGAAACGGTCTGCTCATCAGCACAGGTTTGTTCTATACATATTAACTAAAGAAACCAAAAAAATAATTGGAATATGTATTTATTTATTTTCTTAACCGGCCCAGAAATCGTTAAGATTAAGACTTGAAGCTAGCGATTTACCTCCTCACATATCGCAGTACCTATATTGAATACTAAAGAGGTATTTAAACTCAAAGAACGTTTGGAGGTCGTATCATTTGATAAATCTTTTATTTTTAGGTCAGAAATGGCGGTCTCACAGAAAACTTATTGCGCCCACTTTCCACCTTAATGTTTTAAAGAGTTTTATCGACCTCTTCAATGCTAACTCCAGAGCGGTGGTAGAGAAACTCAAAAAAGAATCTGGAACCTTCGACTGCCATGATTATATGAGCGAATGCACAGTAGAAATTTTGCTGGGTAAGTTAACTAAACAGTTTTTTATTTACAGTAAAAGATGATTTTCATCTTTAGATGTCATTAAAATTGGTCAAGACCTTGTATAAGCCTGTTTACGACGATTGAATTATTCTCTACTGCATATTTTGACTGCTTATTAAAATATTATCGGCAATATATTAATTTTTAATTTTGAGATTATTTCTGATTTTTGTCTTCCATAAGACAGATTAGATATTCGTAAACGTATTGTAATTATTATTCATCCGGCCCCAAAATTCTACCGGTTTTTAAATTATTCGCTAATTTGACTCTTAAAGCTCGTTTGAAGCTTTGAAGAAGGTATCTGTATCGTGGAAAAATTCCTCCAATAATAATCACATAATTTATTGATAATAATACTGATATTAACTTTAATCTAAGCGTTCGTGGAAAATAATATTGCGTTTGTGATACATTTATTTACGTCGTAATATAATGGTAATTACGTTATAAATTCTTTTTATTAAAATATTCTAAACGGAGTAGTTGCGGGTTACTACTAAATAATTAAATAATATTACGTCTATCGTTATTACAGAAAATGTACACATGCATCATGCATGTAGTGTCAATTTTAATGAATACTTATCTAAGATAAAATCTGTGTATTATCTTTTCGTCAGAAAAGAAAACAGCTCAATTAAAATTACAACTTTAGTGTGAAATATGTATAATAAAACAGCTATAAAATTCAAGAGCATATTATAGGAAGTAAACTACATAGATCCTTAGAAACGTGCTATATCCGTGACTTTTATGGAAGTCAGTGTCAACATGACCGCGGGCTTTCGAACGTGCTTCTAGTACATAACTTTAATGTAATTCATAATGGCATGAGGATAAGTACGCGCAGATACTAAATAGGCCGATGGAAGTGACCCCCCACGATACACGTAATGCTAATGGCCAATATTCACTAAAACGGGCACAGGATTACGGAGTATTGCGATCCTGATTACGCAAGAATTTAAATATAATCGAGGTCAATGAAACGATCTACGATGGATAGTTTTCTGAATATATATCGATTTATTTACAGAAACCGCTATGGGTGTGAGCAAGAGCACGCAAGACCGAAGTGGCTTCGAATATGCCATGGCCGTGATGAAGATGTGTGACATCCTCCACCTGCGCCACACTAAAATCTGGCTCAGACCTGACTTTTTGTTCAGCTTAACTCATTACGCTAAACTACAAAATAAACTGCTTGACATCATTCACGGTCTGACTAATAAGGTATTAAGCACATTTTAATGTTAAGCGTAATTAATTCATTGTTTAATTTTATATTGTTAGTCACATCGTTTATTTTTATTGTTATTAACAGGTAATTAAAAAGAAGAAGGAAGAATTTAAATCCGGTATTAAGCCATCGACCGTGGTTACTGAAGTGGTTGAAAAGGGTGCGGAACCCGCAAAGACAACGTCCGTTGAAGGACTTTCCTTTGGCCAGTCGGCCGGTCTGAAGGATGACTTGGATGTGGATGAGGATGTCGGACAAAAGAAACGCTTGGCTTTCCTTGATCTTCTTTTAGAAAGTGCTCAAGGTGGTGTTGTCATTTCTGATGAAGAAATCAAAGAACAAGTGGACACTATAATGTTCGAAGTATGTTTAATATTTCACTAAATTTAATTAAAATGCAATACTTCGCAGTTTGATTAATTGAAATAAATTACAGGGTCACGACACCACAGCTGCTGGAAGCAGTTTCTTCTTATCAGCAATGGGAATTCACCAAGATATTCAAGATAAAGTGATCGAAGAGCTCGATGGAATATTTGGTGACTCAGACCGCCCGGCTACTTTCCAAGACACGTTGGAGATGAAATACTTGGAAAGATGTTTAATGGAAACGCTTCGTATGTTCCCACCTGTACCAATTATTGCGCGTCATCTGAAACAAGATGTTACTATGCGTAAGTCATAACCATAACAAAGTACATACATACATTAATATCACTCGATTCAAAATATTTAGATTAAATATTAATCTATTTACAGCTTCAAGTGGCAAGAAAGTTCCAGCTGGTACCACAGTTATCGTTGCTACTTATAAACTACATCGCCGCCCAGACATCTACCCTAACCCTACTAAGTTTGACCCTGACAATTTCTTGCCTGAACGTTCAGCCAACCGTCATTACTATGCTTTCGTACCCTTCTCTGCTGGACCTAGGAGTTGCGTAGGTACGTACAAGCAGTAAAATTTAACTTACCTACTTTAGCTTACCAGTATTAAAAGGTAAATCTTTTATTGTGTCTTTAGCAACATACTTATTAAAATATCTTTTTACAGGACGTAAATATGCCATGTTGAAGTTGAAGATCATCTTATCGACGATTCTAAGAAACTACCGCGTCCACTCTGACCTTAAGGAATCCGACTTCCAACTCCAAGCTGACATTATCCTCAAACGCGCTGAAGGCTTCAAAGTTCGTTTAGAGCCCCGCAAAAGAATGACCAAAGCTTGTTAAACAATAAATAGAATCTAATATAAATTCTTAGTACATATTGTTTTTTTACCTGTAGGAAATGTGCACATTTATACAGTAGTATCGTAAACTGCATTTGTGATACCAGTACTGACTAAATTATTGTTATTTTTTTATGTTAAGAATAATTAATTAATCTGGGTGGCAGATTTTTATGGGATGAAGAGGTGCAAGCGTTGAAACATTGCTCAATCGCGTTAGGAATATTTTTATAATAATATATTGCATATGATGCATTGTAAATAGCGAACTACACTGTCTATGCTAATAGGATAAATTTTATGAAGCAATAAAGAAAAAAAGTATATTTGCATAGTTTTTTTACATATCCCTAACCTTCAGGATGATTTTCAGCGAAACTGCTTCTCAATTTTCTCATATCCTCCACAGTACCGGTCCTCCCCAATGTACCATAATCAGTTCCGGTATAAGATAGACTTGAGGCCATAGCCTTCTTCTCCAGTTTTATGCTGTAATAGTTAAGTAATATGGCTTTACTAACGCACATACAGTACCGAAAAAAAATAGTATAAATAATTATTGGAATTTACAAATGCTAAGGTATTTTTTACTTGTGTCAACACCAAATGGTTTTTCATGTATACTTCATGTTAGTTATGACGGCCTATCTTCTTACCACTCATACAACAAATAATGGTTACTTAGCGTGTATTTAATAGAAATAATCCACTTTTTATTTTATCGGTTATTCTACTTGCTACAAAGTTTAAAAGTTGTGCAAAGTGCAAGTGGAAAATTACCGTAATACGTCCAACGGCGATCTGTTGTGTAAAGGACACAAGCAGGGCAAGAATTCGTGGTGCTGTCTCTTCACCCACCAACCTGCCTGTGAAAGCTTCCATTCAATTGTCTTTATTTTCGCAATAGAACATTTACTTGCTTCTCGTAAGAGATTGAAATAAGACGCCATAAGTTCTTGCCCTGATAAACGAAACTCCATCATCATTCATCTTTTATGGTAATAAAATAAATGACGCAATAACAATCATGGTATATATTTTTGTATAGTCCATTTATAATTTCCGTAATGATAAAACATAATAATGTTTAATTAAGAATACGAAAAAAATAGTTAATTGTTATAAAACAATTAGCTTTTTATTTTATTCGCGTGCTCAATTATCTGTTCATCGTCATCGGTCGTTTAATATCTCAGTTAATATTATGTAAAAAAAGGTAGCTGTGGGACAACTATTCAGATTTAGATAAGAATAGTGAACATTAATATAAAGTTTACATTTATAAACTATATTATGTTATTTAAAACGAACTCATAGGCATTTTTTAATAAATTACCTACATATTGTTTCACAATGTGAATATAATAATTTTAATATCTAACGGATTTTTTTCCATCCTCTTGTATTCTATAAAAAATATGCAAATTAATCTATAAACCAAACGGTTATATTATGGAATTGGTTTTGGAATTATTAGGAATAATTTAATAACGATCTAAAAAGCGAGTTGATAATTAAATTGCGCAAGAGGTTTTTTGCTCCTTTTTTCGTTCGATAATTTTAGATTAAGTTTTAGCACATTGGATCCGGTTTACAACGAAAAATATGTATATAGAAGTTACGTGTATAATTAAGAATTTTGGATATTTTTAAATTTTGAATAAAATAAGAACGATAGAATTTATTACTAACCGGCAGAAACAGCCATCATTAGTCTCGATTGTTCCGCTTCTTCTTCATATAGAACAATTGTACGTTGTTTATAAATGATATCTATATCTGCTTCATTTATTGTTTCTAAGTCTTTTGCTTCTGATTTACTCTTCTAAAATAATATTATGTGAAATAAATTATAAAGTGCTTATGAATAAAACAAGTTGTAATTTTATTTGCATTTCCTTGTAGGTACCTACTTCATATTAATAAAATAGTTGACACGTTTTATAGCCACTTTAAGCAGGTAGGTAAACTAAATCAAGTTCAATTAAAGACAATGTAAAGTAGCTACAATATGCCTACTAATTTATTTATTGTTACCGTAGTATTGTCTAGTTTACCTATATTCTGTATAATAAGGACAGCTTAAGTCTGTCGCACTAACAATATATATACATTAAGATAAAAGGCAAGTAGGTTTCCATTCTGTTTTATAATAAATTAAAAGGTAATAAAAAATCGATTATTAAGTAAAGTTAACCATATCCCAATTAGCGCCCAAGAAACACTGAAATGCTTCAGTAAGATGCTGCGTGCCAAGCTCAGGTCGCTCGCGCCTCAAATGCAGTTCTCCAAGGAGGTGCAAAGCTTGTCCTAATTGCATTCGTAAACCGTGATCCATTGCTAGAGCTCCCATTTCAGTGAGTAACGTAGCTGCCTTTTCGTGCTCCCCCAATCTGAAATGCCAAATAATAAATATAAATATCAAATTATGTCTTAGGAAACCGGACGCGAATACATGTTTTGCTAGATCATACTATTCGCACGTGATTTTTTGAGGCCTAAAAGGATAACACACTAGTAAAATGAAACAGTATGTAATTTACAGAATAAAAAATTTGACGCGTGGCTTAGCGCAAAATGATTTTGTTTTTAGTGTTTTATTACTAAAAGTAACTGCACAAGGTGATATTTACTTTAAAATGCCTAAGGCCAATGTAGTTAACATATTAAGCTGTAAAATATAGTGCTTTAGGATCCTCATACACCTATTTCAAAGGTTTTGACATTATATATCATTAATTAGTATTTCTGATATATACTAATAATTAAAAATATATCCGGATTCCTTGTCTAGAAAAGTACCAAGGTTGGTAACCGCATCGCCCATAATCTGTAAACTACGTTAGTAATATTATGTTTAATTAGCGTCTATTTGCCTAAGTGAACTGGTTTATCTTGGCCTTTCTCAGTAGTAATTATACCTTTTTATATATGTGTGTACCTTTGCATGACCGCTGCCATATGCATACGGGTTTCACACAGACCCTTGGTATCATTATCGTCCGAATAAATCTTAAAGGCCTTCTCAAATGTATTTTGAGCATTATTCAAATTATTCATTGCCAGCTGGCTAATTCCGATTTCAATTATTGCTTCCGCAATTTTCGGCACGTCATTTGCTTAAAAATAGAGGAATATTAATTAATTGTTAATAGGCATAGGTCATGTCTTTGGCATTAATAAATAAATCGAATAGTTTTTAAAATAAAATCAAATTCTTGGAAATTATAAATGTATAAACATGATATTTTTAATTCGTTCGTTTATTGCTGACTTGACATTGGTTCTACATTAGTAGTGGTGTATACTGTTATATTTGTATATTTTGAATTTTAATGATTTTGCGTTCGGGTGAATGACATTTTCTTAGAAGTTAACACTTTACATAATACACGAATAAAATAGATTTCAATAAAGGAATGTTACCAATGGACAGTTCTAGTTTATTTACCTATTTGATAGGCGACATTTTAAACCGGTGATAAGAAATAGTGGAATGAACTCAAGATTAAAACTTTATAATAAAATTTGTTTTCACGTGTGTGGAATTGGTGCAAATTTGCTTATTACCATCCCTTGCCCTGCGTTCGGCTAGGCGAGCAAGCCTCTCTGACTTTGCTGGGTCACCTTTCCGACACGATCTTGCTCTACTGACTAAAATCCTGTGCAACTGTATCGCTGTCGCGCTAAACAACAATTCAGATGACTCTTGCCCTTGATCATCAGTTGGTTCATACAGTGGCCAATCCTAGTCAAAAAAATCCTTAAAAATCTAATCGATGCTAATAATAATAAGCTAGAAATAATTAATAACTTAATAAAAATACCAGTTTACTCTCTGCTTTTAAACTATTTCAGTGCTTGTTTTAAACTTTTAATATTTTTCTAATTTAAAACAAAAATGTTATGCGCAATATTTTTAAAAAGCGTTAATCGTAAATAAAACTGGTACCTAATTTTAATTGAAAAATGAAATTTGTTCCTGTTTTTTTTAATTTTTTATAATAAAAGAAGTATAAGTTTTTGTCGTGGAATTTAAAGCCGTGGCTTAATTTGGGTATTTTGTTTTCTTTCTCTTATTGTACTTAGGTAATACTCACCTTTCCAATGGCGCTGTCTCGAACTTCAGTTAAAATAACAAATGGCTCCTCTGGGTCTGCACTAGGGACTGGAAACAATACCGTAAAACCCACCTTGTTAAGCGTATATTCGGTAAATTTGATAGACACAGTATTAAATTCATATTACATTTGTCAAGCAAAAACCTCGCATAATGATATTTGCAACAGCCTTTCTGTCGTCCACCGTCGATTAAGTATTGGCTAGAAACAGCTATGGAAGCAAGGAAGAACTTTTCAGCCAACCACAGTATTCCCTTTCCTTTTTCAGCGTATTGTAGTGCTAATGCAAGCAATTCCAAACTTTCCTTTTTTGTATCTCCTACAGGAAAATTAAAATAATAATACAAGAACACAAAAAAACTACACGTGCATAGCTTTAATTTTAATCATTTTTTGGCTAATTTAATTTCAAGTAATATAAATGCAAGAATAACCATTTTTACCTGTCTGATCTTTATTATTTCATATTAGCTGACCAATGCCACTTCCTAGCCTCCCAAACTTAGCTTCATTACATAAAGCCTTTATACATATATTCTAAGAAAATAATTATCGAAATCGGTTCAGCTATTCACGAGTTGTGAGCAGCACATTGACAGTTTATTACAAATAAGTACCAAGTTTACTTATAAAAATGTATTATAACTAAACCTTTGTCCCGATACTTTTCCGCCTGGATAAGACCAGCAGAAATGTGTTCTAAATAATCTTCTCTATTTCTTAAATCTACAACGATTCCTATGTCATCATTCTTAACAAGCTGTATGTTATCGTATATTAAATCTTGTAAATAATCAGATGATTCAAAAAATCCCGACTCCCTCAGTTCGAGTATAAGACACTGGTGCAATGGACGTTTTCTCCTAAAAATTTCGAAACATAAGCTGGGTGGGTGTAAAAAATGTTTTTATAACTTTTCTATACTTAAATATTCTTTAATAAAATAAAGTTCATTCTTTAATGGTGCATATAATTTTACCTTCGGATCCCTTTAGCATCTAGGGCATCCATACTGAACAAAGCCCTATTTCTAAGATTTTCCAAACTAGTTTTTGTTATACAAGCCATAAGCTTCGGTAAACGCCGCTTTTGCGGTAACTGCGCTTCAGATTGAGCCATGATTTAATATTATAGCAATAAAATAATTATATAATAATAAAGGCGTATTTATGTAAATTAAGGAACATAATAATTTATCTGACACTGACAACAATGACACATAACATTGTTTTTTTTTCTTCATGAGTAATAGAGTAAAAAATATTCAAGTAGGTACCTACTGTATTTTTCAAATTTTTTATATTCAATATATGGCTCTCTAGTCTTTCCTTTAGTCTAGCCTTTCCTTAGTTTTAATGCTGTCGTCATAAATTAAATATTAAATATTGTTTTTTTTTATTATATTAGGACCTGATCATTCATCGATCAAGAAACTGTGTGAGATGAAGACATTACTTACTTATGCATACTATAACAAAAAAGATTCTGATAGACTAAAAGATGTGAAACAAAGATAAATAAATACTTAGCCAGTAGTGCCATTGACACGAAGAGGGAATTCGCTAAGCAATACGTAATTAATTTTTATTTCAAGGCAAGATAAAAAATATTTAGAAGTATAATAGAATTTTATTGTCTAAGACTGTTTTATAAATCACAAGTCCAAATTTTAAAATTCAGAAATGATTATATCATTCTTAAATACATATTACAAAAGAGCCAATTGTTTTAATTTATGAAACGTAAATATTACCTTTGAATTTATTGTGAGAAGTGAGATGATTTAATAGCCAAGAAATAAATTATGATTACGACTACGTGGAAAATTATAGCTTACTGCTTACAAATGAGAGTCCTTGATAGGGATAAATAAGGCTGAGGACATTAACAACTTATTATATAGGTCAAGAAATACATGATAGTAAAATAGCTTCTTCCTCGCAGGTTCGTCGTTTTTAAAACTTAAGATGCTCGATTATTTTAAACACATGTAACTTATTGATAAAGATGGACCCTAATCTATAATTTACTGACCTACTATACCTTCACGCGTCCTCGAGACAAGGGTCACAGACGGATAGACAGACAGAGAGAGAATGGACCGTATCCTAAAACAATTAGCAGGTTCACGAAATATTATTGTATTTGTCTAATGTCTCGTTTTGTTGACGAATTAATCGTCACATCCTTCTTAATTATTTTCATCACAAGTATTTGACCATTGTAATACCTATTTGTATAAAATATTAATACCAGAATAATTTATAGAGAATCCTAAATCTATCGGCAGACCATTAAATAACAAGTACTATTCGTAGTCTACAGCCATTACCGGCCAGCCGAGAAGCTATTTATGTAGCCGCTAGCATTACTATACAAATAAAGCAAGGGCATATCAGTGTTAAATCTAAATTCTTATTTAAATTTACTTATTTGATTGCTTACAGGTTTAGCATTAAGGCATACTTTAGTCTTCAAATAATTTCTTCTTTATATATCTTTTTTTAGTCCAGCTTGTTTAATGGATTGTAACCTTTGACTATAACAAAGGGTAGAGTTGAATTACGTAGGATTATCGTGTGCTTGGTGTATTATCAGCTCGTGATTTACTGCAGCACCTAATCATTCACTGTGTCGCCGGCGTGGCGCCAACCCAAGCTTTGTTATAAAAGCCTTTAAAATTGTGTTCAAAATAAACAATTTTTACAAGAACCTTTTTCATATACTCACATGCAAAAGATAGTGAATTACGTAAATACTAATAACGTATCATTTAGTACCTTATTTGTTGTATTGAACCACTTATTTATAAATTGATTTCAATTGAATTATAGCAACAAAATATTTTTTATCAGATTAGGGTATAAAGAAAGCGTTACTGTAAATGTTGAAACAGATAATAAAATTGACAAATAATTTATTCTCCCTCCAATAGAGTTCAAAGCGTTGCCAATGTACTATATAATAACATACAATACTAATAAATACTATTTAATTGTCGATTGTTTGTCTGGCTTTCTGGTATCTGTGTTGGAATTGTCATCTATTTTAAGTGCTCGCGAGGAGCTGACCGGCTTCGATAGAATGGAAGCACTCCTTACTACGTCGTTATCATCTAAATTGTTCACAGTTTCTTTCTCAGATGTCTCGGGATCGCTTTGTTGTTCCTTATTTTTTTTCGCTGTCTTCAATGCTGTTAGCATTTCTGAAAAAGTATGTATTTATTTTATTTTTAACCTTGTCATTTTCTTTTCAATTGCGATATATTTTACAGTTAATTCATCTTTTTATAATAAAAAACTAACTAAAATGGCCAAACGTTATTGACCTATATCCAAGGATTTATTAATGTATATCTAATGTTAAAATTATGATTTAATGAATTATATAGACATTATAATTGTATATTATGGATATAAGTGCCGTATAAGTGCCGAAATCAATTAAATCTCGACTATGATAAATTTCTAAGTTTCATCAAACTATTGTTTTACAAAGCTAATAGCTTTAAAATATAAGAACTAACCACGTCTAAATTTAGCTGATAGTGGCATCTTTAACCTTTTAGCTGAATCTCAATTTCACTTCGATTTTGCCTCGGATTGTGCATGCATCGCAAATTTTATTATTTTATTAAGACATTGACAACGCCAAAGGACGTCTTGAGGTACAAACGTCATAATCGGGCATCATAATAATTATTATAACCATTGGTCTTTGCGATAAAGTCTATAAAACAAAATGTTGCCAGCATTTTCGTGAAGCAATGGTATTATGGCGGCAACACAATCGCAACGAAATACGTTTCGTTACTGCTTATAGAGCTGATAGCATAAGGCGTAAACGAATGTTTATTCTCATTTCGTATGAGATTTCGTTTTGTTTTTCTATAGAAAATATATTTATAAGAGACTAAGTATCTTAGGTGGATAAATAAACCCGAGAAGGACGCGGTATCCGTTACAGGATTTCCCCCGTGAAAAAAAAATTGAATAAATAACAAAAACATTACCTGTTGGCACAGCGCCTGATTAAAATACTAAGGCAATTACGCTTATTAAGGTTAAAGGGAGCATTAAATTTTATTTATTGCGCAAAGAAGATGACAATTTTAATAACAATTTTCTGCTCAGGTATTCTTAATTATTATTCGGGATTTCGTGTGTCATATTATAATATGCAATGGGACATTAACTATGGTCTTGGTTTAATCTGAAAATTCTCATCAATCATTTTACTTTAAATATTTAAGGGATCTGTATATCCCTCTTCATCATAATGTAATTTGCGTGACATTAATTTCACACATTGAATAATATTTATTCAAAGACTCCGGAAGACTCCTCGAAATAGCCTTTTATGATGACACGAGAGTAAGTAGAGACTCTTGATTTTTAGATTGAGGTAGCTTCTAGAAATAATTTTTTTGTAACTACTAATATTTAACAGATTGATGCCTATTTAATATTAAGTTTATATAAGAACAACTGAGTGAGGCGTGTTATATATTCTAAGGCGTTTTTTTTTTGTACCGGAAACATTTTGAACTAAAGAAAACAGTCTCCTGAGACTCAATGTCACTTATATAAGGACAAGGACTAACTCTTAAGACGAAATTACGTTTAGTGACAAAGTTTTGTGGGAAATTTCCATTTACGACTTAATGAGAATTTTAGAGGAACCTTGTATTTTTACAAAATAATAGTTGGAATGTAGGTTAATTAATTATAATTCAGTTTTAAAACAGTAAGTATAAAATAAAATGAGTAACTACTGTTATTTTATAAAATTCACATTATACTCTAACAATTTCTGAATAATTCACAAGGCACGTTTTCTTAAGTATTATACACGAAGAATAACTTAAATAAAACTATTTACTTTCATCAGATTGAACAATTGCGATTAATCAACACGCAGGCGATCGGAAAGTTACCATAAATTTTTACTTATTTGAATCACATTATTCGTTAGTTATTATATAAGTATTTTTATTTATTAAAAGCTATAATATTAAGTGGCCTACACCAAATGTAGATTCAAAATTTAATGTAAGCTTTCTAAAAATTGCAATAAATCCGTTTTGTCAAACAGTAACTCGTATGACGTATCGTAAGTTCATATTTCTGCATCTTGTTGTATTTGAAAATGCATGCAACTATAATGCGTTATATTTATATCATACAGTTCTATTGGCATGTTTTAGTGTTTATCTATCTATCAAAAGCTTTGCGAAGACAGCTCTGTTTATGCATTCACATGATGTTGAACAGGGATTCGATGTGATATCATCTCAGAGTGCACTTCAGAAGAGTAAACCGGAAATTTCTCACCACGTATTCGCCTAAACTAACATAAATTTGCTCATATATTTATTTGAAATCAAACGAATCACACTAAATAACTATACTCGGTCTGCTGTGTAGGAGTATCTTATGTTTCAATTTAACAAAAGATCCATTTGTTCTAATACAAAATACACAAGTATTTATTGCACATGTGGTCTCGCGGGTTATTTTTGTTTCAGCGGTAGAAACAACAAACATCATTTATCATGTTTACAGTTCCTTCAAGATACGTTTCGAATCAGCTAATGAAAAATGTTTATTATTTTATTTGTGTCGTAGGTACGAGTAAATCGATTTTGAGCGAATTTCAAACTCAGTTTTTTTTGTATATTAAGAAATGCGTGGTGAAATAATGGCCGATCGAACAACGCATTAGTATCACACATTAGTTACTTTGATATATCAGTTTCGGCACACCCAAGCAATTACAATTCGCACCCATAACAATCAAATCTCTACATTTACCTACTAAAATTTAATTAACTTACTAACTTCTTCTATTCTTTATATGATTCTTTTATGTCTTTATAATATTCTAAATTATTTCATATAAATAGCTGTTTAATAATAAATTCATATTTTATATGCGAAGTTCGGCAAGTCGCTTGATTACAAAAAGGACAAACGTGACGGCTATAAGCTTATTTTGGGAATTAAAATATGGCACGGTTTTTGTTTTATTTCTAATATGCAAATTTTTATGCATAAGCGGTTCTTTGTGCGTCCGTCATTTACGTAAATTTATGTAGTGGGTACCTACTAGAATTATTATTTATTATCAAGAGAGTACACGAATAAAATAATGTTTACGTCAGCGCCTGTGACTTGTCACTTGTACAGACAACTTTGTAGTGCAGACAACTTTGCATGAGGTACAGGAAAGCATTCAAGGATGCGGTAAAGAAAGGAGAAATTGTTCTTCGGCGCTTCCTTTTATTGAATGAAACATAATGACATCTCTAACAAGATACATTATTTACGTTTCAGATGAATATTGTATATATGTATTTAAAACCAAGATCTTTATCCAGAGTACAAAGACTATGTAATTTTATGTATTTCATGGTATGGATGAACGCAATGGGTATAAATCATATCGTTAAAATTATGACAGAGCATAACCACTGAGTAATACTGGTAAAGTGATAATTTAGTTTTCTAGTTTCTAGTTGTTTACCATACACCGAAACGTGAGTGCGTTGTAAATCACGAACTTTACGAGGCGAACAATGGTCATTCCAGTACTTTATTTTATTATTGTCTGCGACTCTCGAGAGATGAACGATCCCTAGAGAATGCTTTCTATTTGGCACACGGTTAGTCGAAACTAATATCACCTGCTAATTATCTTTGAGACAGAAATAGATGTTTTCGAATCAATGTTTTCTATAGTTGTCTGTAAGATATCACTTTCAAAGATAACTTGTCTTATGTGCTACAGTGTTTGGGTTAGTTAGTTGTTAGTTTTATTACAATAAAGAGTTCTATTGTAAATCTATTGTGTGTATCGATTTGCTATAGAAATACTATAACGAATGTATAGTAGTTCAAATAATTCAAACAATTGACGGATTTCAATGTCGTATGAATTATAGAATCATACATAATTATAATATGATTTTATAGTTCATTCGACATCATACATCGAAATCCGTCAATTATTTGAATCAGTTACTATGAATTTGCTGAAAGTGGATTTCGATAGTACGATATTTATTTAAAGTTTCATATTTTTAATAAATTGAAAGTACTGAGTTACTGACGGGGTGTACATGTACATATACAACCTTTGTTAGTATAGGTATGTTCTATAAGTGACCTTCTTCTATCAGATGACTCAGCTAAATAAGTAAATGAAATGAGTAAAACGGTATCTATACCTTGAAAGCATGTTTATAGTGTTACATAGTAAAAAAATAAAAGTAGTCCCTTTTTCAACATTATAAACAGTACTTCAAATGTTTGCATTAAAATTACACTAAAGCTTTGATGTTTTTACACCTGCCTTGATCATCCGGCTCTTACAGCAGATTTATTTCACTCGCCGAATTTAAATTGTTTCAAGAATACGAATTTACGTGAACGCATTTCGTGGACTATTGAACGGTGAAATGGACTGTTCAGAAATCAGAATTCAGTAAAAGAGCGCATTAGAGCCGCACCTCCGAATTGTGAAGCAAAATTGAAATGCGTTTGATTAATCGCGTCGCACCCTTACGTACCCTTTATGGTAGTTTATACGCCTTTGGATTAATATGTATTAGTATGCAAATATACACGACGTGATAGCGTTACTTAATCATAATATTGAGGGATTTTTATGCCGTCTTGTTAAAGGAAACCATGAATAAGTTATCATGTATCTCGTTTCTCTCATCAGATTCATATCTTTCTATAGTTCAAATAAAAGAACTTGATTCGCTTTGATCATTCGTACTAGAATAAATAAAAAGCGAATCGCATTATTATCTTGACACTCTATTTATACACATTTAATCCAAATAAATCAAACGCTCGTTGAAAAGAGTATTAAATACTACATAAATTCTCTTTGAAACTGGAAACTCATGACTCGAGTCGGGCAAACGTTCAATTTTTTCGTGACATGCTTTTTCTATATATAGGAATTCCCGAAATTTTAAGTACTTCAGTATTTTTAAAAGAGTGTGGATTGCGCTTTCTCGTTAGATTTATTACGCATACATATCCCGTGTTGAATTACGGGGTAGAAACAATTTTTTTTGTATTATTAAGGAATATTTATTTTAATGCTTATAACATACATATGTGTATAATTTCTACATACTTGAACGCCAATAAAATTATATTATACAGTGTAAGGTTAAAATCTCTGCATATAACATATTAAACTATGTCAATCTTCAAAAAGTATTCCCATTTCTAACTTATATGTACGATGCTAAGAAAAAAGGAATAAGTTAAAAAGCAATTTATATAAGAGAAAAGGAAATATTGAAATAGAAGATATACATACTATATAATACGACAGTCTTAATAACTTTTCCTTACTTTCGAAGTATGTAATTTAATATACTATTATAAAATATTGATCGTCTAGGAGGCGGTAAAACTTCGATAATCAAGTAATCTTATTTATGTTGCAGTAGAATGGCACAGGGTTGCGTGACCACCTATCATTACCTACATTTTATACAAAACTTACGAATCTGCAACGACCTAGGTATATATATATATATATATATATATAAATTGTATAAGCCGATCGGTGTAGTAACAAATATGTAAATAACCTTGCCCTATTTCGAGCTAGTACCTGATTAGAAGAGTATATAACGGCTTTACCAACAAGTGATAAAAATAAATTGCGTAGTCAGGAACCAAGGAAGAGCTCTATTGAAAATTTATTATCTTGGTTCATTTGTTTATTTATATGTTAAAGTTTATATCCATAACAATGTAATAAAGAATAGAAGCACTTTAACGTTACTTAAACTGAGCATAAACATTTATCTTTGTGTGATTAGAAAGGATAATAATTACTAATATTTCCCTGTGATATATTTTTAATAATATAGACTGACTTTAAATTATTAAGGACGATGTATGATACATACTAATATTAAGACTCAATTAATTGAATATTTCAGCTCTCTCTTTAAATGAAGTATTTTACTTTATGTAATATGTTACGAATAGAAATAAAATCAAAGCTTAAGGTTAGACAATAAACTAATTGATTTCGATTGGGGGAATACTCGCAAAATTACAACAGGTCAACATAGGTTATGGGGAGAAAGTTATTGTTTGTTGTTATCAGGTTTTTATGAATCCAAAAACGTTAACCTTTTCAAATATGTCAATCTTTATACATATGTAGTTACATAGATTAAAAACTTTCGGCAAGACATGTTGAATTTTCGGAAGGAAATTGAAGTTCACGCGATGAATATACGCGTTTCGATCCGTATTTATATTTTAGAACGCTTTTGCAAGAAATGAATTATTATTAACACAATTTATTTTGAGTACAATATCCATTCTCGCCACTAAAACGCATCCGACGCGGCAATGTTTGCATTATAAATTACCAATATTATCCAAACATTGGGATATATTTGATTGGGTTATAAAATGTTAGTACAAACCTCGTGTGTATTTTCCCAGTAAGTCGTACCGCTAACGATTTAAAAATTAAATTTTCATATAATTTCATATTCGATCAATATTAATAAAATAAAATAAGAAGCGGCATATGTACTAAAACAATATTACTATCGTTCGTTCTTATGATATTTTTATAACTGTATAAGTATTATTTAATACTGTGATTTGTTTGTTACATAGCTTGTTTGCCTTCAAAAATAGTCTATTACGTCCGATTTAGGGCTTACTTAATGTATACTAAATATTAGTTCATTGAAATATGAAAAAGTAGTATTTATATTGCCGATTGCGACGCTTATAGTACAATATTAAATAATCGCAGTTGCAGGAATCGTGTTTACGTTCTCATATTCCCAGTAATACAGAATAATGCGGTCATTATATGGGATCGCAGTAAAAAGCTCTAATGCGGTGGGTACTTAGCACAAAATAGAAACACTTTATGTGATTTACTGTATATTCGATTCGATTCAGCGTGAGTAATACTTTCAAAACAATTTTATGGCAAGACGTATCACAAATACCAAGACAAGACCAAAAGTTTTCTTTTTGTGGAAATAGAAACTTTCGGCTATTATCAAGCGATCAATGTAAAACAAATGTATGAAGTAAAACAAATTATGTACATCAAAACACTTATTATAACACTTATTATTTTAAATTATGCGGAAATACACGTACCTACCTAATATATAAAATTAAAATTTCATCTTATTAATAATAAATAATGGAAGTTAACGTTATTTAATTTTTTTATAAAGTAAGAAAACATTTTATTTCTTTAACACTTGAAGGTTAGTTAATGATGATCCAATTTTAAAGACAGTATCCATTGACGTATATAAATATTTTATTTTAAGATATGTATCTTGTCTGCATAAAAAAATCTTACTAGTAAATTTTAGACATTAATAAATTAAAAAATAAAACATCTAAATAGCTTAAACGATAAATAACATATGTAAATGATGTGTGAGACCTTGACCTTTGGTAATGTTTGACCTTCTTAATATGACATAGAAATTTAGTAAGACGTTATTTTAATAGTAAGACCAAGTTATCTGCTTTCCCAACACAAAGTAACATTAAATACTATACTTAATATCTATTTTATTGCGGAAGAGAACATTTCGCAGCATTATTAAAGTATAAAAATTTTGCTTTTACGATTAGCTTAAATTTTATTTCACTAACATTGACATTTTTAATGCATGCATATTATATAATTTAATTGCGACCAATAGATTAATTTGCCTTGAAAAAATCACAGGATCGGTATATTGTATCTGAAACATTTTCAACAACTGTTTTAATATGAAGACATTACATTAAAGTATCGGACCAATATTAGCTCAAAATGCAAGCTAAATTTGAATTGTGACTAGAAATAAGACTAGACATTAAATACTAAGCTTCACAGCGTCTGTTCAAGTAGGAACAATGCACATTAAAAGTCTTAATTTTTAAACAGATGATTCGTATATAACAATTTGGACTATTGGAGGTTTCTGCTGTGTCGGTGTTTCGTTGTTTATGTTTCTTATGACTTCCTCTACAGCTGCCATCCATTCAAGCTGTCGTTTTTCGGCAAGGGCTTCCCTCCCACCACTTAAACGGGGCATTGTGACCTGCGAAACAAAACAATATACAATACCCTATCTCTGCCTTTTTGCTTAAGTTCTTACTGTCGATACGTACGTTACTCGATTATATATGAATTATTTAAAACATAATATATTATATAGGGCACCTATTTCTAATTGCTTTGACATCCCGATACTGGTTTCATTGGAAAGAAAAATCGAATGATACACGGAACATCCATTATACTACATAACGAACTTCTTACTTATGAAGACATTGTAAAATACACTTATTAAATCATTAGGTATTTTTCCTACTGTTCTAAATGAAAGCAAGAGTAATTAAAAAAAAACTGCACTTTGTTAATCAAACTTGATTGATTGCTACTATTGTTTGATAAATGATGTAAAAACAAAGCATGTCAATTGGAAATAATCACACAGCACAGGCCAGTGAGGTATAATATATAATCGAAATAGTCATAGTAGTCTTGACTTTAGATATAAGACACAGAAAAATGATTGCTGTTTGATTATCGCTAACATGTCTCGAACAATAAAAGTCGCGTTGGTATTCCTATCAAGTCGTAATCGCATATTTATTTGTGTAAAACTGAATATATTGTCACGGAAACCCATTGATTATAATGTTACCTGTACGTTAGAGCAAGTTTTCTTTATGATTGTAAAAAAATATACAAAATACGATTACAAAATAAGTAGTGGGAAGTCAATTGTTAAAATTATTAATTGTAAAAAGAGGCTCATAATAATTATTGTATCAATGTAAATTAACTATTACGAGTTTACTTAATGTTGACAAAGCAATAAGATGACAATATTTTTTAACATTCTATACGTAAGTCACACATTGTCTATAATATCTAATTCTTATCATAATTTTTCCAAACAAAACTCACCAATTTTTAACAAACAAAATAAAATTTAACTCAATTTTCGTAATTAAAATTTTAGATTAACCTACCTGGCAACTATTGCCTAGTTACAAACACGTAATGCGGATATTTTATTGGTGAAACGATAACTAATAACAATAAATTGGCGCCTATAAGGTTGTTAACTTATATCTACCTATAACATCTTGTTCTATAAAATATAAAGTTATAATAACATCACAGCGCAAAGTTTACGTAAATCTTTAAATTAACTCCCTGGCTTGATTACTTATCTCGTCTTTAGCGAATACAAGTTCAAGATTGCTGCTACTAAGCCATTTCTCGGATGAAAGTCCTCGATTAACCGAAATTAGTTTGCTTAGCTTATTTAATAATAATTCGAGGTTTGCGGTTTGCTACACATTATCTTGTGGCTTATACTCATAACGTTACGAATAAAGTGTGATTCGTTTGAAACGAAAACGATGTGGTTTTTCGATCAAATATTTTATGACTATCTTAAAACAGATAACGACGATAGGTTTCAGGAATATCCATATAAAATTGACACGTAATGGTCGGATCTTTGTGAAGGCCGACTGAACGCTGACGCACTTTTATAACAACACGATGTTTTACAGCCTCGGCATCGAAAACATATAAATATACCCAATAACATTTGTGTATCTTGGACACACTAATAGGAAATTCGTATGGTATATAATAATTATAGTTTTGAATCTGAAGTAAGATTGACATAAAAATACTAGCAGGTTAGTTCAAAACGTTATTGAGCTATTCGAAGAATTTTATGGGATAATAAAACTAAAAGGGTGGCTATTGCGGCATTGAAACATTGGCCGAAGTTCGAACTCTTTTGAATGTTATTCGAAACACGAATTAGGGTTAAAATACTTATGACTATATTAATGCTTAAAATTCAAATATAAATTTAACATAACCAGTTATTTAGTTATTATATCTAATAACCAGTGTACGTTTTCAATATTCATCTTCAAAGAAGTTGATTCTCATGTAATTTATTGCTTATAAAAGATCAATCGTGATCTGTCCGCCAGCCGCCTGTACACAAGACTTGTTTATCTACAGAGTGATCTCTTCAAGAGACTAATTTCGATCTATAATATAGAGTAGAAATTAACTTATAAAGATGGAGTCTAATACTTTACGAATAAAATATGGAAAAAATCAATATTCCCGACTACGAATGAAACACGTTTATTTAGAAAAAAAACTAGTGTCTGTAATAAACAATACATTTTAAGGAGGAATAAACAACCGCAACGATAAGAATTAATTAAAAATATTTTTTTATCTGAGACGGGCCATATCTATTCACTCTGTATAAAGTCACCTATTGACTTTGCGAATACGATTAATCAGACGGTTCTTTGAACTTGATTTGTATCGATATCGCGTTGATTTGTTTTGAATTACACATGAGTTGTCGGAAAAAGAAGTCAAGTAAAGTTTTTCAAGACGTGTAATCATAGCGCTTGCCTTTTGCGGTCCGCAGGCGAGATGAATTATTCTAGTACTGTAGTATTTCTAGTAATCATGAGACACTTCGACTAAAGCACGTTAATGGAAAAACAATTCTTAGATATCATCTTTACAAACAGCTAATATACTGATTCAAGTAATAGGGAAAGAATACTCATATCTAATAAAAAAAACAAGCATAAAATTACTTACGACAGTCAAAACCTTCCGAAGGTCGTGCAGTGCAGACACGTCGACTCCTCTGCCTGCGTCGCCGAGCCTCCTCAATGTGTCTGCCAGTGGACCTGAGAGCGCACGCAATTGTTGCCAAGACCGGGCGTATTGTCTACGAACTAGCTCGATAATCGTAGACGTTAGCGCCAAACCGATTAATATATACAACGTACACAACAGCATATACTTCGGTCTTTCTGAAAACAACAAACAGTTGATTAAAATACGCTACAAAATACCTAAACTTGAAATAAAAGTTAATATTAACTACAAATGCTTACTCGGTACAAGATCACCAAAACCAATGGTAGTCATTGTTATAAAGCAAAAGTAAAATCCATCATAGAATGTCCAGTCGTCTTCCCACATCTTAAACAAGCCTGCTCCAGCTGATAGATATACGAATAAAAATCCAACGGCCCAGAATGCGTACAACGATCGCTGGCCAGCTGGATTCGCTTCGGACACCCGGTTACACCATTCTGACAACATCACGTACTTTATATAGATAGGTAGCCATAAAAATTCTTCCAAACATTTACCGAGAGATTTATGAGCAATTTAATGTTAATAGCTTAGGCCGTGAAATAAATCGTTTTGTGGACCAACTTACTTGGCATTTCGGGTAATTGTTTAGCAATCACGGACACACAAGTTGCGAACACTCTGCCTAAGTCCGCAATTACTGTGAGAGTCAACGGTATACCAACAAGGGCGTAAAAGATACAGAACAGCCTCCCCCAAAATGTTTCTGGTACTATGTTCCCGTATCCTAAAAAAGAACGTTTATATATTAACATATAAAAATAAATTATTGTGTATATGTTAATGAATATCTAATGCTTACGTTTTTACACACCTATAGTAGTGAGCACAGTAGACGCAAAGAAAACTGCTTGCAATATACTCCATCTTTCTTCTACTGGCGGAAAATTTCTATCAATTTCTAATGCTAATCCACTTCCAGAGGCTTCTTCTAAAACCTTTATAAAATAATCATTTTATCATATCCTATGTTAAGGAATTACTAAGTGATATGAAAGACACAAAAATGTTATCCATGTAATCGCTGTTTCTGATTAAATAATTCTTTTAAATTAAACATGTTGAAAATATACGGCTATTTTAATAAATGTTTCTTCCATCTGTTTCGACTTTATAAATGAAAAAAAAATGTAACACACTTACTTTTTCATACAAAGATAGTTGAGCGCTTAATAATTTTTCCATGCTCACAACTTCAGTACCATTAAAATTGTAATCGGATACTACGCGTATTAAATTCCACCGCTCTGCGAGCAAACGTTCTCGGAGATATTCTTGTTTTGCCATTTCTGCTGGGAACTCTAACGCACGGAACACCTATGATATAAATATTATTATCTTATTTATCTTTTTGTCTTGTTAAAATAAAATATATTTTCAATGTTTCGCAGTCAATTACAAAATAAAAATTAATAAATTATGATTTATAGTATAAACTTTATACAACTGTCCAGAATTTAACGTGTTAGCAAAAGACCACCAATTTGTTGGACAGATTATTTTTCTACAGCGTGCGAATTTATCATACACAGCTCTACAAGAGTGTCAGAAGACAGAGAAATCTGGGACAGTAGTCGATTCAACCTTAATTTTACCACGATTCCTAAACAAGAAGAAGTGACGCGGAAATACCAATAAAGATTTTTTAAAATTATCAAAATATTTATTATAATTAAAAAATACAAAATAAATAATACATAGCTTAAAAGTTCTCAAATTCTTTTCGAAAAAGGCACTCCGGTGATTTTTTCAATCTCACGTCGTCAGACCCATGAAAATTACTTGTATCGGCGATGTTTTTAATGACAGGTTTGTACGGTGGAAACATTTTTTGATGTAAAATAGAATGCCAATCTATTTCTTCAAACCACACATGCTTTTTAATATCATATACGCCCGCTTTCAGCGATCCATAGCGTTTCATGGGATCCACGTCTAAAAGACTTTTCACCAGCGACTTACAAGCTGGTGACATACAATCAGGAGTTTTGAAGGAACCGCCTAGAATCTTCTCATAGAGTTTCATTGTATCTGAATTGTAAAAAGGCGGGTATCCAGCAATCATTTCGAATATAAGTATTCCGAACGACCACCAGTCTACAGAAAATGTGTAACCCTTCGATAAAATAATTTCTGGTGCTATATATTCAGGCGTCCCACATATTGTCCAAGTTCTATTTCGTATTATTTTACAAAAACCAAAGTCGCCCAATTTGATGTAACCCGATTCGGACAGAAATATATTTTCAGGCTTAAGATCTCTATGTATTACACTACAATGATGTAAATATTCTAGTGCTAAAACCATTTGCGCTGCATAGAATTGTGATAATAGTTCAGATAAATTCCCTAATCTCTTTAATAGAGAAAACAGCTCACCACCAGGTTCGAAAGGAGTGATAAGGTAAATATAAAAATTATCTTTACAACAAAATTCTAAATTAAGAACGAAGGGATACATAGCGCTCTCTAAAATCTTCTTCTCCTGCAAAAGTTGCTTAACATTTTTCTTTTTCACAACTTGTACCTTCTCTAAAGCTTTCATTGCGTAATATTGGAGTGATATTTTATCACGAACTAAAAAAACTGTGCCAAATGCGCCCGTTCCTAAGGTTGCCATCAGATCAAAATCATCTCCCGACTTATCATACTTCGGTGGATTTGCATACGTTTCTAAAAATTGCTGTTTTAATACATCTAAATATCGCTTATGATTTAATTGATGCTCGTGAGAATAAGGTATAATTTCCTGTTTTGAAAATGTCATATCTCATTGTTTAAAAATATAAAACATATAGATGCGATTAAACATTTTATTCCTGTTTAATAAACATATTAAGAATCTTTGTAAGAATGTCATATAAATAATCACATTTCTATCAAATTGACACTGTCCCCAAAACAGCAGTAAAAGAATGCAGAATATACAAAGCTATTTTAAAACTATGTAAACTTATAATAATTACTATTAAACCTAGTTTTTAATTATAATATCGCATTCTGCGATAATGCTATTGTAATATGCTATTGTACATGTAATAACATTGAATATTTAAACTACTTCTTTCTTCATTCATATATCGAGAAATCTCAAAAGTATATATGTAGTGCTTTTGCTCGATACGTGCAATTACAATATGTGCAGTGCCAGAAAATTATTAAATGTTTTTCTTTATTTTGACATTGATGGATATGTCGCACTATGCTCTGTAATTGAAAAACTAGGATAGTCTTCAGACATTGAATATAAATTTTAAGATTTACGTTGAGGGTATTTTGTAATGTTAATTAAATAGAATGCCCTTTTTCAGCAATACAATTCTAACTTAACAAAGCAAAAATCATCAAAACCAGTCCAGCCATTTTGGAGTTATGAGAGTTATAATAAACTTCACTTTCTTTTAAATATATAGAAGAAGAATTAAAAAGATGATTGGTTTATGTTAATTGTTTTAATGCAGGTTATTAAATAAATATGTATAATGTCCTTATATTTATAAAAAGGAATAAATTCTTTTCTTTAAAATTCCTCGAATTCTTTATCATATTGGCATTTTGATGATTTTTTCAATTTGTGTTGTTCCATCTCTGGGAAATTGCTGGTGTCTCCTGGCGATGGACATATTGGAACAAATGGAGCCGGTAGCCGCTGATGCAAAATTGACTGCCAGCAAATGTCAAAAAACCAACTATGACTTTTTATGTCGAAAACTCCATTTTTTAAAGCACCTAACCGCTTCGTAGGATCGACTTGTAACAGCCCTTTGACCAAGCTTTTACAATCCGGTGCTAGCGTGTCAGGACATTTGTAGTGTCCTTCTAATATTTTTTCATATAACTTGCTTGGCTCAGATGCAAAAAACGGAGGATGACCAGAGCCCATTTCGAAAACTAAAACACCTAATGCCCACCAATCTACGCCGAATGAATAACCTTTTGACAATATTACTTCTGGTGCAAGATATTCAGGTGTGCCGCACAAAGTCCAAGTCTTTTTCTTAAGAACTTTACAAAATCCATAGTCACATAACTTGATGTAACCATTTGTATCGACTAAAATATTCTCTGGCTTGATGTCTCTGTGTACAATCCCACAATGATGCATATATTCTAAAGCTAATGTTACCTGACTGGCGTAAAACTTTGACAAAATCTCCGAAAATCCTCCATATTTTTGTATATAACTAAAAAGTTCACCGCCAGCTATATATGGCAGAATAAAATATAGGTAAACATTATCTTTAAAAGAAACATCTAAGGATATTACATTTGAAAAGTGCACACTTTCTAATATTTTCTTTTCTAATATCAAATGTTTTACATGCCTTCTTTCTACAACGACTTTTTTCTCGACGACTTTCATAGCATGATATGTAAAAGTTGATTTATCTCTTACTAAGAATACTTCACCATAGGCTCCGCTGCCGATAGCTTTAACGTTGTCAAAATCATCCAAAACTTTATCGACATTTGGTGGATCCTCAAATTTCTTCCTAAATTCGTCCTTTAATATATCTAAGTATCGTATATGATCTTTATGATTTTGTTCAGTATAACCAGCAGCTGTACTCCGATTTTGACCGTGCATACTTCATATAATGCAATAATATCTACATAATTCATATATCATATGTTAAAATCTCCTCCAAAATAAAAATGTATAAAAATCATTTTGTCACAATATATACGTTCATTATTCATGACTTTGGCATTTACTAAATAATAGATGAATTGAGTTTTAACATTTGATTTGTATTTATTCCACAGATAACTTTTTTTTGCAATGTTATTTCCTCATTAAATTCTTGTATAGTAGGTAATATTTAGCTTTATATAAAAAATAAATAATTATAAAATTCACTTCTTATATATACGTCTTAGCAATTAAATTTGAACCTATTTTGAATTATGAAAATAAATTTATATCTATTGCGATCTAGATCTATGGTGATCATGTTAACGTGATTGTGTTATGTCATTTGGAATATTTTATAAAAAGTAATTTTAATTCATCCTGCTAGCATATGAGCAATTTTTCAAACTGTTTTCAAAACGAGTAATCGATGCTATGGCCGAAGATGCCAAACGAGCTATTTATTCGCCACATCCTGAAGGATACTCTCTAGCTAAGCAAGAGCAATATAAACAATATTTACGAAAATTGCAACATAACTTCATTGATGCGTGGAACGAAAAAGTAGAATGCAATGCCAGTCTAGGTGATTTTGAAAAGATTAAAGTTTTAGGTACAGGAGCCTTTGGTGTTGTTTATCTTGCTAAATTCACTAGAACAGGAAGATATTATGCAATGAAAATGATGGAAAAAGAAAAAATTGTTAAACTAAAACAAATTGAACACAGCTATTATGAAAAGAAAATTCTTTGCGGTCTTAATTTTCCTTTTGTTGTCTACATGAAGTATTTCTTTAAAGACAACGTTTATTTGTATTATGTTTTACCCTTTGTTGCGGGAGGTGAAATGTTCTCCCATTTAAGAAAGCTAGGAAAGTTTGATGAGACGACATCAAAATTTTATGGAGCTCAAGTTATTTTAGCACTAGAATATTTACACGCTTGTGAATTAGTATACCGTGACTTAAAACCTGAAAATATTCTTATCGAAAGGACGGGGTACATTAAAATAACCGACTTTGGTTTTTGCAAACTTGTTCGCGGAAGAACTTGGACTTTATGTGGAACACCAGAGTATCTTGCACCTGAAGTAATTCTGAGTAAAGGTTACGGCATATCAGTTGATTGGTGGTCACTAGGCGTACTGCTCTTTGAAATGAGCGCTGGCTATCCACCATTTTATGCATCTGATCCTATGCGGATTTACGAAAAAATTGTAGCCGGTAAATACAGGTGTCCTAATCATTTCTCGAGCGAATTAAGGGACATGCTTGCCCATACACTACAAATAGATATAACTAAGCGATACGGAAATTTAAAAGATGGTGCACTAGACTTCAAGAATCACAAGTGGTTTCGGGAAATCGATTGGGACAGTCTTTTGAATACTCGAGTACCCGCGCCCTTTATTCCAAAAATACGCTCACCAGGTGACACTACTTATTTTGAGAATTACGAAGAGGAAAAAATAAAGGAAAGTCCTGTTTGTCTGTATGAAGAAGAATTTGCCGATTTTTAACCTTATTAGCTTTATTTAAAAATTCAGTACTATTATTTATTTACTTAAAGGATTTTCGTTTAGTTTAAGCAAGCACTTTTAACAAAAGTAAGGGTTATTACGGTTAAGGTTAAGGGTGAGAAGTGCGAATTCATGTGTAACAATGTGTTATGTACACAATTATAAGTTTTATTAAATAAAGACTTAATTATAATTAAACATTTATTGTAATTCTTATTGATTTCAAGATCTTTTTGGCAACACATCAATACAGTTCCAAGACAATGACGTTACTCATAAGATTACATCATTATTTTGTTCTAATTAACTAACATAAATAATTACGACGCATCACAAAATATTATGAGTTAAGGAAGTACCCAATATTTTACAATCTGGTCTCCATTATATTGTAACATCCCATTTTAAAATATTAAAACGTAGGGAAGTAATATACTAAAACGGTTGATACGATCTATGCATCACTTTTTATATTCAATACTATAACAGAATATCGTGCAAAAAATATTTATCTGTTAGGTTTACGGAGAATTGATCTGCAATTATTGCAGTTGGCATATAATTTTTTTAAATACCTCAAGAAAGCGTTCGTAATTTATTTATGCGTTCGGGAAGGCAAAAAATGATAAAAAAATATTGAATTTTATTTTCAGCGAATTGGCTAACATACAACATACAACCACTTACCGTCATTACATTTATACTAAGATGACCTAATTTCTAAACTCATTTTATATTACGTGTTAATTAGCGAATATAAGACTTAAAATCAAGTAACAAAAGAAGTTATAGGGCATAATTGTTTTAAATCTAAATGCGTTTAAAGCACGCACAGCTTTGAACGCTATTCTATACAATTTGCTTTTGACTTCTAAAATGCTAACTATAATAAATACATACCAATCCTCCCCCGGCTGTATAAAGCATGAGAGCAACGAATAAGC
>DWAJ01000542.1:0-31403 GCA_018238005.1 Eurema mandarina
TAATTAAGCTCTCAGTTTTTAGCCTTGTTCGTGCGTGGACCGCCCATTCACTTGCTTTGGTAATTGTCGAGTTAGTCAGCTTAGATACGACTAGCTGTTGCTCGCGACTTTGGACATGTATATCCATGTTCCTTTATAACGTCTATTAATTGAAGATTAAAAGATGAAAAATAATTTCTTTTATATAAATTTACCACTCACCTATTACAATGAAACAACTTTTCCGTACTACAGGTTGCCTGTTAGGAATCACTGATAGTGATAAGGCCGCCTTTGTCAATACCTTTTGTATTTCAGTATTGTACATAATATGGACAATAAAGAATTTCTATTATTATTTGTCGGACCCAAACCATCTAACCACGAAGATCCACTGTCCCGTTATGCGATGGAGACACGGGTGCTCTTACGAACTCTTCCACAACCCCTTAAAATATTTCAGGTTTTTTAAATATTTTCAGGACATTTATACACAGCGCCATCTAGTTCCAAGCTAAGCCGAAGCTTGTGTTATGGCAACTAGATAACGGAATAAATTACATATACATACTGTGCTTTTGTAAATACATACATACAATACATAGCAACACCCCGACCCCAGAAAAATACAAATGTAAATTACAAATATATTTTTCCGTTGTGGGAATCGACCCTTCGCGCAGAATGCAGTTGTGTTACCACTGCGAAAATCGGTAAGGATAAACCGAAAATAACGGTAACGGTTTTAGTGAAAACCGCGTAACTCTACTACTACAACTAGTTGTAAGATACTCAGTGTGTATCAAGTTCGATTTCATAACATTAACAGTTACCAAACCCAATTACTCCAAAACAGTAACGTCGAACCAAGTTCAAATCGAAATTGATTCCACATCACTATATTATCAGTAAACAAATCCGAATCCAATATTTATATTTCATCGAACAATGAAAAGATAATATTAATCCATCATGTTTCGCGAAATACGGGCTAAAATCGATTTCCTAAATCGGGAAAGTTAAATGGAAATAAGTGTTTATTTGTATTGGATTAGTGCGAGTCGCGGCTCGAATGGATATTTTTAAATAAACATTTGTTCGGATTTTCAAATAGAATTTACATTTTTAGCTCGATGCCTGACTGTACTTACGCGAACTCGGAGATACGCTGTTTTGATACACCTTTTTAGTTCAAACAAACACTCACGTATTTGTAAAGGTCGCGTCACGAATCTTTAGCGCTGAACGAAACCTGCGCAGAAGTCAAAAATAAGGTATCGAGGTAACGAGGTTGATTGCTTGTCCCAGTCGTGTTGTCTTTCTTGCACCAATACGTCAATTAAGAGCGCGATTCTACAGATGCGCAGCTATTCTCGTCCAGCGCTAAACATAAATTACGCGACCTATGAGTCTACCGATAGTCTGTGAGTATACCGATGTTTATTATAAGGCAATTTTAGTAAATCGGTGTAATGTTCACTTCTATGCATGTTCATTTAGAGTCAAACTGTCTGCAGACTAAAAATTCTGTTGTTTTACAAAATTTAATAGGCATTTTAAATTAAATGAAATTTAATATGTATCGGCTATAAACTTTGTAGCAAAGTAGTTATGTAGATACTAATACAGCTCATTTAATCTACCTCACCATTACCTACCTTAAAATTCTTAAGCCTACCTTAAGCTTTTATATATATAAAATCTGTAATTTGTATTTGACAAGAAATCTTTACTATAATTTGCAAGTAAGTATATTGTTAAGTTTTTGCTACTTGAACTTAAGCGAAGTTGACTTACGCGGATTTCAATCGGTTCCGATTTCGCGTAAGTAAATTTAAGTATTTTGTTTCTTGTTTCGAGTGCACTAAGATTCAAATTATATACGCTAATTTAAGGGAATGTTGCCTCATATCGAATTTAGCAGTCTGGTTAGTTTAGTAAAACTTGTTAATTCATTACTAACTTTACCGTGAGTTAATTCAGGATTCTATAGTAAGTATTTATAAAATAGTGTTATAGGTAGGTGTAAAATTAGCTTTTATTCTTAGTAAAAGCTGTCAAAATATTTTACTGAGTAGAAAATTTAGTTATCGTCTTAGTGAAAGAAGGCAGTTTTCTTCTGAGAAGTAAAGTTAGTCTTACAATTGTGAAATTGTTTTTCTCGTAATAACCAACATCGTTTTTATATTAATAGTTATTCTACTAATTGATACAGAGTGAATCCTGTTTAAGCAAAACATATTTTTATTTATATAATTAAATTATTTATTGCATCTTTGGCATTCCTTGTTCATCTATTTTGACAACAACAAATATTTTTTATTATTATTGTAAAGCGGGCAATACAATTTAGCTGTCATTCTATAAAAAAACTGGCCAGTAAGAAAACTAATTAAAAAATTACAAGACACATCGGAACCATCAGGTAGCGTTCTCTATTTGAAAATATGACAGTGACATTTGGCCTGACTCCGATACACTTCCGACAGTGTTGCCAAGTCAGTCTTTATAAAGAGACGTAGTATTGATAACGGATGGAATACTGTCTTGGCAGTGTCGTTTGGCAAATGATATGTCTGTATCTAGAGCGGGTGTTTAACCCACATCCAGATAGGAATTAGGTTATAAAATTGTATGCATTCGCGTCGAGTATTTTAGGTTTAATTGTTTGATGTTATAAGCTTATGGAGTATTGTCGTATTTTTCTTAATAATAGAAAAATAAACTGAACAAGCGAATAACTACCGGGCGCCATAATTGTGCTATTAAAGATTAATATTTGAAGACTGAATAATAGGTATACGTATACTTATGTTATTAAAAAACTAACCATATAAATCTCTCACTTAATAAAGAAACTTGGGGTGATTCAAGAAAAGAGCGCATATTTTTCTAAAAGGTCGGCAACCCACTGCAGAGCTGTCAAGCTCTGCGAGTGTTGATGGGCGGCGATGACCACTTTCCATCAGGTGACTCGCCTGCTATAATAGCCCCCCTATAATAATAGGGGGGCTAACGAGTAACGGAATAAAAAAACCGCGAAAAAACAGAACTCAACTTTAAGAACCCGACGAGGAGGATCAAAAAGAAATCACTTACAGCGACTTTATTGACGTTACTTAATATTTAAGTACCGCTTAACTTTACCTTCGCAAATATGGGAGCTTATTGAGTGCATGTTTACATATTAAACGTGATTCAATGTTGACAAACGACGGGTGCGTCACTTGTAGTGGAGATTGGCTTTACTTAGCTTAACTTAGAGTGATTATGAAGAGAGACTTTAGGAGTAGAGATGCGAAGTGAATTTAGTAGTAATTAACCTTTTAATATACTTTACTTACATAAAAGTATGCGTTGAATGTAAAATTCTTGCTTAGATAATGATCCAAATCACAATAAGAATAAAATTATCGTAAAATATGTGTTTTACTCCAAGTATTTTTATTTATTAATGTTATGTTTTTACTGCTTTTTTTGTAACTGTCTCATATAATAAAAAATAAGGGTCCAATAGTAGGAAACAAAAAATTTTAACAGTAAAAAGGTTTAACTTCTGGCATCCTAATAAAAAAAATATTTTTAATAATGTAAGTAATCTCTGAAGACAAGTACTCTGTGGTCTGTCGAAGCGTTTTAGCCGTAGTTTTAGTCAAGCGTGTTCGCTTGTTTGTCTTCGTGTTAGCCGCCCGGCTAATGGTAGCGGCATCGCCTTTGCTCTAACAAGAGGTTGTCTGCGCACTGTGGGGTTATTAAAAAATAATATAGTTTAATATCTTAATAAAGATTATGTTAAGGTTTAATATTCGGAAATATTGGCTTGTCTTTTGTAACTAATTTTAAATTTGCTGTAACAAAAAACACGCTATTTAAAAAAAACACGCATACGCAATAGAACTATAATTTCAGTTTGATATTGTAAAATTTACTCTTTAATATACAATAATATAAAAGTATAAAGAGAAGGATGCTATTGAATATTTTTTCTTAAGTTTTACTCTCGTACGCTAATCTTTTTTAAGCCTACCAAGATAAATAAATTAATATTCACATTACAATACAAGATACTAATAAAAAAGCTCCTTTAACTGAAAGAGTTAATGGCAATAAATACTAAATCTCATCATATTATGATTATATAAAACACTAAAATAATATTAATTTCTCACCGTCCCACAGTGCGTGTTCACCCTCAGCTGAACCTAACACTTGATCCGTTGTGCTAACGCGCGGGTTACGTCCATACTTCTTGCTTGTTTGACCACCAACGATATGTGCTATTTACACGATTTTATCATAAAATATGAGTAAAATCTATATTAAATTTATTTTTTTAATCTGTACCTAAAAAGAAAAGGAAACTGAAAAAGTCTGAAAGCATCTCTGTCTGTCTATCTGTTTGTCACGACTTATTTCTGTAACGTTTAAAGGTATTGAGAAATTTTAACCTTATACTCAAGCCCTTGATTATCACAATAAGCACTATAAGCACTGCTTGGAAATTAAAAATATATCGTACTTCCCGAGAGGTAGGTATTATATACTTCTATAAGCTACAAATCTATTTCTATAAATCTATAAAATATTTTAAAACTATTCAACCAATAAATAACCACACTATTCCTAGACTCTACAGACTTTAAATAACTCAAAGAAAAAACCAGTTTTACGCAAGCAAAACCACGGGACAATAACTAATAATATAAAGAAACAGGTGGCTCTTGGCTTGAATAATTACCTTCTTCTTAGCAGCGGAAAATTGAGTTTTTGAACTAAATTTTCTTAAATAAGTACACATAGTTTACACTTCTGTTTCCGCATGAGTTTTGCCTTCGCTGAAATATTAAGTAGAGTGTAATTAAGTTTCGGTTTACATATTTGTTCGTTTGAAAGTTTAATTATAAATCATACACCTCTACGATTTATAGAGGTATAGTGAGCTTGTGATGTTAGATGGTAAAATATCTGTAACCACTGAATCAATTTTGAAATATATTTTACCTATTGAAAGCGATAATATTCCTGAAGATGACTATTTATACCTGATTAAACTCAAAAAAGAATACAATACTCATATTTTTTAAATATACGTAGGTATTATAATAATTTTATTATATTTGTTTTAATAATAAGATGATAAAGTATAAAAATAGATTCACAAATAAATCTGTATTAAAAAAAAAAAACAATACATACATTTATAAATGGAACGAAAATTTTAAAGCTAAATAAAATTTGTGCACATTTAAAAATAAAACGCAATCCACAAAGAATATTGACAAAAAAACCTCTAATAAATTTTAACTGTATTTGACACGGGCACTGACATAGGTCACTTTAATGCCAAAAACATGCTTCCTACAGGAAATTGAAACATATTTTTCTGCAATTTTTATTAGCATGTTAAACCATAACGCATTTTTATTACATTCGACCAGTGATCTAAAAATGTTATTATAAAAAGGGAAGATCCGGTAAGATCATAAGTATTGACTTCAAAAATCTATTGAGGTATATAAAAAATAGTTAGCTTCTATATTATACCAATTAATTTTTTTTTTCTTTTATGGCAATGCAATAATATGAAATATGAATTTATTCCGAGTCTGGCTTCGCCGCTTCCGCGTGTGTCAATTTTCAAACATTCATAGAGAAAAGAACACATTCTTAATCTAAACTTTGTTCGCTCCTTAAAAATAAGAACATAAATTTATTCGTCTAAAAACTCCTTTGCTGCACTGACAAAACCTTACAATAGACCGGTTAATAGACAGAATAAAACTGTATACCAAATAAATGTTTAGTCCGACAATAGTGTTGAAAAACTCCACCATGGCTACCTGAATATTTCATTCGACCAATCACACGTCGCGTGCTGTCACAGCGGGAGAATGGAAGCGAAGTTCGAAATTCGTATTTTAATCATTCAGCGTCGCGCTCTCGACGCGGAAACACGTCTGTACTGAGGTCTGTGTGTATACGCGCGAACTGTGAAGTGTTAGTGATCTGTGTTGTGTGGTGTTTCGTATCAATGGTTTGGTGCTAAACATGTTGTGGATTTATGTGAGCTATCCAGCAAGTGAGTTTTAGTTTTTCTTTAATACATTCAAGACGATCAAAAATTTCCAATGAAAAGTTTTAAGTAAACACTAAACAATTTACAATATTAATGTTGCATTTATTATTATCCTAAAACACGGACGAGTTTAACTTTTAAATACTTTTAAATAGGCGCTCAAAACTTAACGGCTATTTTCTTTATTTATTGTAAGACTTATGAAAGACAATAAGTTTTCAACTATCTCTTTTTTGAAATATTGTATAGTATTGTAAAATATTTATTTAAAATGCGTTATAAGTCTATTCATGCCTATATGAAAATGGTATTGTAATAAAACATGGGGGACAATTAGGTGCCAACGTTCGGAAATATTTAGTCATTTTTTGTTATTATTAATCTCAAAAATAAATAAAACTCGACGAAACTTGTAGGTATTTATAATGTTTATTATCATAACAATGAGATAGTTACATTAAATTTATATCTTGGTATTTTATTACTTTGAAAATTTAGACATTTTCAAGTGTAATAACACTAAATAATGATACTAAAATAAGTATACCTTATATTAAACTTAACGGTTTTTACTGTTCACTAATTAAAATTTTATTGAATTCGAAATCTATACTAATATTATATAGAGGTAAAGTTTGTGTGTTTGTTAAATTGTAAGGGGGTTATCTCGGGATCTACTGAACCGATTTTAAAATTATTTTACCAATAAAAAGCCACATTATTGCTGAGTGTCATAGACTATACATATAAAAACCGAAAAGGATAATTAATATTCTCAACGAAGTAAGTGGGCACGGGTCAGCTAGTTATATAATAACATAGAACATATAGTCATAAGAATATCATGTGAGATCTGCAATTGTAAAATTTAAAACTATAAGAATAATATAAAATAGCAAACCAAAAACAATATGGCGTACCTATGCGAAGTCGAAAGGATTAATTGTTTGTAAAGCGCTATACACGATCTTTGACCACGGTTTGATCTTTAAAAAATGTATATCAGCTGATATTTAAGCAGCAAATGATTAAGAAACAAACTCAATTTAATATTGTACGACACTGTAAAAGTTTAGTATTCCATACTTTAAAGTCTTATTTATAAAACCCGTAAATGTCGGCCTTATTTTAAATTATTTCTATTACAAAAATTATTCCTATGCGATAATTTAGAGTATTCATTACTCCAGAGTAATAAGTAGCTAAGTTAGAGACATAGCGTGACGCACAGAGTAATAACGATCAATAAGATCCACAAGGGATACCGTTAATACGAGTAAGTAATTCTATTACGCCTATTGGATTACTCTGCGGCATGGCTATAATGCGAATATTCCGAATTAAACATATACCTATAGGCAATGATATTATAGTTAATAGATATGTTATACACCTACAAATCAACCGAAAAAAGTGTTCCGTACAGCAGCGGCAGCACACGTTCATTCAAGTCAAAATTTTAGAGAGAGATAAATGATAAAAGCAACAAGAAAAAAAGAGATAGTTTTGTCAGTTTCGCGTGTATGCAATAGCAACCAATCACATAAAGGTAAGACGTCTTAATTAGGATGTTTTGCGTCTTCAAAATTTTGCGCTTATAAGTTATAACATATCTAATATAATATCGTTGCCTATAGGTATATAATATGCTGATAATTTTATCCTATATGGATAAAAACGGGGAAGAAATGACGTACAGCCATAAGACAATCAATTACCCTTGTTTAATTTATTCATCTTTACATGTAAGTAAGAATTTTTAAAAAAATAATTAACAAAGAAGGCTTTAATATGTACCGACTATCGAATAAAATTAACAAAATAGATTATTCTTCGTAATGACAAAAACTAAAAGTCTTTGTGTCTTTATGATTATTACGAATCTTTAAACTTACAATATCTACAATATAATAATTATATATAAATTATATAGTCATAGTATTAGACTAATATTCTATAACTCTATGTTCATACTAAATACTATTTGAAAATATAAACGTTCTTCAAATAAGTAGTGCAACGCCATCTAGCGACAAACTTGGGAAACTTGAACCGTTAAAGAGTAAGATCTATGTAATACAAAGTTGGTCTTTATTTATTATTAAGTCCTTGCTTAAGGGACTTTCGGTATTAAGTTATTACGTAATAATCAAACCTATCATCTATTATAGTGACCACAATTTTTAAAGTTAAAACTTGTTTACTTTTTAAATAAATTAGTTGACTCTGCGATCGTATAATAAAGTTAATATTATATTGAAGCGATATAACGCTTATTGCAAGATTTCATATAAAATTTCTTTAATCAACTAGGCTACATATATTCTGCGGGGGATGAAATCGCCCATGTGGATATTTTACTAATTATGTAATTAATTTTATTTTATTTAAAAATATAAATGATATTATTTAAAAAGTGTACGCAACTGCGATTTCATTGCACCCGAGTGTAGTTATACTTTTTATTCAACATAGTATTACTAAACAATTATATGTATACCTGCGGTTCGGGAAGCGGTTTCTTCCGGGAAGAAACGCGAAAGAAACGCTATTTAGAATAGAATGAAGAGTTTTTGTCTTTTTAAACTTACTAGTAGAAAAAATAGCAACCTTATTGGAAATTGTTCGTCTAATCTTATTACGGTTAAGATTGTTTACGGTGTTTAAAGATTTCGAGGAATTTGAACTTTAACAAAATTTTTACGTGAAATTACTGCCTACGTGATTGAAGGTCTTCTTTAATTTAACAAATCAATTTAAGTGACTAGTTGGAAATACTATAATTATTTAAAGACCTAAATTTTAATCTATACAATACTTATATTAATAAAGAAGTAAAGTTTGTGTGTTTGTTAAATTGTAAGGGGGTAATCTCGGGATCTACAGAACCGATTAATTAAATTCTTTCACCGGTAGAAATCCACATTATTGCTTAGTGTCATAGGCTATATTAAAAAACAAAAAGGATAATTATCCTTATGCCCAACAAAGTGGGCACGGGTCAGCTAGTAAAATATTGGTACATTGAGAGCGTATATTCCAAGTAAAATATATTTTCATTCAACTTCGCTACATATAGTTAAGACCTTTGGATCGGCATAGTATTGCAAAACATTTTTTAGTATCGTTTGTTTAACAAAAGACACATACGGGCTGAATTGGTCAATGACATATAGGTAGAACAATTTAAAAGTCATACCAAGAAAGAAGATAAATAATTTCTAAGTACCTACTTAATAATAATAGTTAAAATGGTTTTCTAGATATAAGGGGATTATGACCCTTACTTCCAAAAACCTAATTTCCGGTTATCATAACATTAAAAGGTCACTCTTATCAAAGCTTGGCCTCATATCACTTATTATTTAAACATAAACTTTATTATCAGACAAATTAGTTATTTAAATCGTATTTTAAGTTTTTTTACTATCGGAGTTGATATTTTATAATATATTTTTTTACATACCAGACTTTGACTTTGAATATATATAATCATATTCATATTCAAAGTCAAAGTCAAAAGTATCTTTATTCAACTAGGCTACATATAGTAACACTTTTGAATCGCCATGGTATTTCAAAACATTCTTTACCACCGGTTCGGAAAGCAGTTTCTACAGAGAAGACCCGGCAAGAAACTCTTATAGTTGCTCTTTTTAAAATAAGAACATAAATTTCAAAATATAAAAAAAATATTTTATATAAGAACAGAACTAGCTCTGCCCCTCAGTTTTACCATTAATGTAATAGAATTTCAGTCTATTACGATGTCTTTCCAATTGGAATAAGTTTGTTTTGGTGGGCAGTGATTCGTCGGTGATGAGCATTCAAAGCCCCATATATATAATGTCTTTTTACTGACAAAAAAACGAATGAGTTGGTGTGTTTGTGGATATGGAGTGTGTATATGTGTGTGTGAGTGGGGAAATTTTGAAAGTACGTATTTTTAAGTCTAACAACGCATTTATACCCCCGGGTCCCTCATTGTCATGTCATTAGTTTTGAAGTATACTTTAAGATAATTCTCATTTTAACTAAGTACTTCTTTTAGAAATAATATCGCTATTTACGGGGGCACGTTGTAAAAGATAACTATATATTGTTTTTTAATTAAAGTTATCTATAAATTAAAACAGATTAAGTTGTATTAAAAGTGATCTAATCTAATTTACATGGTCATTGCATTGGTCGCCTCCGACCTGTGTGGACGTCCAAGGGGGACGTCTATGTCCAGCTGTGGACGTCTTACGGCTAAGACGACGACGACGATTATTGGGCATTGGCTTATTCCAGCATTGCTATAGAACGAATACTATACGAGTAAATCTACGAAGCACATATCATATATTTTAAATACATATCATATAGCGAAATGACTAAAACAACAAAGGATTGTATGACAATTTGCCAAAAACAGCTATTTCAATAAACGTATCTCAACAGACATTTTCCGGAATAAATAAATGTTATGTTCAACATTCAACGACCCACAAACGAACGCTCAGAATTGACCCGCCCACAACATTGCATTTTTATAACTACACTAGCTGTTGCTCGCGACTTCTTCAGCGTCTATTTCTATTATTATGTTATAGTGAGTCAATCTTAGAAGATAGACATATACTGTCGCGACCTTTTTTTTAGATAATTTAAAGAGGAATAATTCTTTTATTCATATTTTTTGGTATCTTGAACCGTTTTCGCAGCGCACGCAAAGGAAGCCCTCAAAGATGAATAATTTTCCCCATTTTTTCCACATTTTACATTATATCTTCGCTCCTATTAGTCGCAGCGTGATGTTATGTAGCCTTAAGCCTTCATCGATAAATAGTCTATTCAATAAAAAAATAATTTTTCAATTCGAACCAGCAGTTCCTGAGATAAGCGCGTTCAAACAAACAAACAAACAAACTCTTGGGATATGTTGATATGTTGGCAGAATAGTGTTGTTTTTTGGAGCGAAGGCATTCTTGTACAGTTTTATCTGAAGAATGAAACAAATCTATACTAATAAGTTAAGTAGATAGAAGAACTAAAACAATAACTTACGACATTAAACATAATATACTTAAAAAACAGAAATTAAGTAACATAATATAAGATATTCACATAAAATATATGTCTTTTCCGTTACAGTTAGATATTATTTTATTATTAACAACCTTACAAAAACCTCTTTACAAAATTAACTTACTACAGTAGTAAGAACCTTGACATAATTATCCTTTATATTTTAGACTTATACAATATCTATGTAATTATTTTTTATAGATCATACAATGACTGCAATACAAGTGTTCGAATTTCGGCGTAGTATTCCGATAAGTCAATTGGCGATTGTCTATGACAAATCAATGATGCGATATAGGCCCGTCTCATTAGCATTTTGGCGTAGGACCCGACATCAGCACAATGCGGAGGGCCCTTGAACCTCTTAACGAAGCTATTCTGTTGGTTTTCTCACGTGAATTATTGCCAGGGATTTAGGGCTGCCAACGAGAGTTTTTATGCTATAAAAATGACATAAGTACTATTTTTATCCATTATTATTTTATTTGTAACTTCATTTTCAAATATTTGTTTTTAGTTAGTTTATGACTATTTATACAATTGGTAATATTTACTCACACCAATATTAGAAGCTAAACTGATATTTATAATTATTACAGCTGTAAATAATCTTCACGGTTTTATCTAATTTAAAAGTAATCTTGCCTTAAAAATATATATTAAAATTTAAAACATATTTAAAGAACTCGACACCACACGATTACTAGAAAACTTTTTGAAAAATTTAAAAGAATAATCTACTATCAGCCCTAATCAGTAACGGTCATGCCTCTTGAAATCTTAATCCGAGGTTACGCGGTAGTTCATTTGAATCAAGAACGCATTGGAACATATTTTATAGTCTGTAGGTATCATTGACAGATGTCAAATTGCATTGACGTTTATAGATTTGGCGCAAACAAACTTTTGGTATATGTTAACGATAGCAGAAATAATATTTAAAGGTAATTTAATATTTTGAATATCTTTTAAAAGAGATTAGTTATTACGTTCGGCAGTCACGTAACATTAAAAGAGTGGAGCAGATAATTTTCTGTTTTTTTATTCACGCCTCTTTGGGGGAAATACTTTTATGGATACCCGGGGTAGGGTTATTTTACGTACATATGTATGTACGTAAGTATCTATGGAATGTATGCACTTATATATAATATTAGAAAGGATGCAAAGAATAATGTCCATGACATGAATCTACAAATAATCGCAGACAATATCCACTAATTGTGCAGATGAATTGATAACCGCACAATAAGCAATTAAATAATATATTTGTGTTTAATTTGCCATTCATTATGTGCTAGTGATTGTATTGTTAGTTTCTTATAATAAAAAAAAACAAAAGCCTTAAACATCTTCATATTAAAGTTTAAAGTTATTAAACTATTTGGGTGTTTAACTGGTTTCAATATTTCGCAAGAGGTGTCCATGATCCCTACCCGCTGCGGTAGGACGGAACACAGTAGGGTTTTGGTCGAAAGGACCATGGGATATTACCCATGGTCCCTTTCACTAGGTACGTGGGTATCCTAAGAAGATTTACCTTCCACAAAAAAGGTTAAACAATCTATAGAAAATGACCAATACATTTTTTAAAACAAATTCCAAGTTAAAGAGTCGAAAATAAAACTTATAAATAGTCTAAATATCGTTATAAGTTGTATTTCACTTTTCACTTTACCCATTTACGTTCTGACGTTTCATATGAAGAGAAATAAATAAATGACAGTGTTCTCATCTTTGACAAGGGCGCCTTTTGACACTGTGACCCGCACTTTCACTCCGTGAATAATTTAGTATTTCGGATCGTTGAGTCTTCAACGTTCTGTGATGTTTCTAAAAATGTACAAACGCTGTGATATTCATATACAATACATATGATTTTATATATCACTGTAACCTTTTATTTAGGCTGCTAATTGTTAATAAGACAAACCTCTTACTAAACGACGTTTAAAACTACAGTTAGTAAATAGTAAAAATAAACCAAAAACTATTATCATTTATATAAAATCCAAACATCTGTCAATCAAAGCGCAAGATTCCGTTAAACTCGAAACAGCAATCGAAATAAAAAAGTCAATATCATCCGAGAGGCGAGCCGGTATCACGATAGGAGCTAGAAACCAAACCATCCACTCAAATTGATGTGATAAAAAATAAATTAAAATAACTCGTGAGGCCAGATGATATCGACACTAACGCATCCATTGTGCTTTAAGACGTAGCAGTCTCTAATTGCGGCGTCTTTGTTATATAAAATGAGGTGTTACTCTCCTATTAAATCATAAGTGTTTCTATCTGAGCGAGGAATCGTTACACTCAATGTCAGTTCGGAAATTGGATGCCGCATCGTTGTTTTGTTTACAGTGCGTTTAATTTCTATCTTTGTTGCAGATAACGAGGAAATCTGCGTATGGAAAGATACAAAGAAGGTCCAAATAGAGCGTCGCAGTACGCTTATTGGACAAGTGCTTCGAAAGGAAATGTTGGTGCGAAGAGTTTTCGAGCATCAGATATAGATGACGAAGTCGTTGAAAATGATTCATCGGATCGACGCGACATTACTAAAGCTATTGGCACCGATAGAGTTATAGCGGTTGACGATAATAACGATGACGAGGAAATCAGGAAGAACGTATGGAGCGACGTCGATGACGAACTTTACATAGCCAATGTGATCAAACAAAGAACTTCAGATGAAGTGACGCGCGTCAAACGTGATTCGAGTGTTAGTGATTATAGTGAGGTTGTGAATAGTGATAAGTTAGATATGATGTGGGAGCTGGAGGCGACGGATCTGACGGAGTGTGACTGCCTGGGCCCGCCCCCGGAGTTCCTGCTGCCCCCGCCGCCGCGCCCGCCCTTTCTGCAGGCGGAGTACTACTGCGGGGACGATCCTATACCCGACTTGGAGACCTGCGATACGGAACCAGTAAGTATCTGAATTTTGTTAGAGTAGTAGAAACCAGTCATAGGAACTTCCCCAATACAAACAACAGTAAACAGAAAAGTTGGATAAAAATTTACAGTTTGTATATGTATTGTACTTTAGCATTCAAACAATACAACAAAAATTTGAACGTAATATCGTATCTTATCCACTAAGAGCAATTTGTTTTTAAAAACTGGAATTAAAACGAATCGTATTTTTGAACAGTTTAATGTACATATTCTTCAAAATATGATAGTCTAATAATCTTCTATCTTCAACTAAGACGTATGCCTTATTGTTATAGCGAATGAATTCGCCAAATCTTGTTACTTTAATATTTTATTAATAGTAATTGAAAGTGCATATATCCAACATTACATTAAAACTAAATCCAGCTAAATAACTCCAATATAACACCAACAGTAAACCAAAAAAAGAAATAAACCGTTCAACAAATATCTCAAAGCGAATAAACTGTTACTTAAAATAACCAGTATGGATGCAAATTCTAATTACAATGCCACTTCAGCTTCCAGCAATCTGCTCGACAAAGCTTTGGCAAAACTGACACGTACAAATTATTTAGATTTTCAACGAGTCACGTACTTCGGGATTTTGTGTGCTTTACGTTTAGAGCTTTACGTTTTTCATCTGTTAACAAGCTGATTTACCTCCAAATGATCAAACGCTTTTCTTTATATACGAACTAGCGACCTGCCTCGGCTTTGCTGGCGTATATGCATGTATCTAATATATAAAGCTGAAGAGTTTGTTTGTTTGATTGAACGCGCTAATCTCAAAAACTATTGGTTCGAATTGAAAAAATCTTTTTTATTGAATAGACAATTTATCAAATAAGGCTTTAGGCTACATAACATCACGCTGCGACTAAGGAGCGAAGAAATAATGGCAAAAGAGATCGACGGGGACGAAGTCGCGAGCAACGGCTAGATTATAATAAACCTTAATTTTGAATCAGTATCTATTAAAAAAAGGGAGCGTTGTTTTTTTTTTGAAGCATACATATTACATAGGGATATAGGGACAGAGAAAGCTATCACTTTGTTTTATACTATGTAGTGAAGAAACCTTTGCATATATAGTTTTATGGTCTCAAAGATTAGTATTAAAAAAAACTGAAAAAGAATTACTTTCTATAGATTAAAAATATAGTTAAAATATATGCATGAAACTTTATAATAATATTAATTTAGGCATTAATAGATGGTTGAATTAATAAGACAAGCAGCTTAAAAGCAATGTCTTCCAGACAAACTTGGTAAATAAAATTTGAAACATGTAAATTTAAAATGAAGATAGTGCATCACAGCCCGTAGATATAGAAACAAAACAATTTATAAACAATCCCCGACTTAGAAATTCCCAAACGACGTGAACAAAACTAAATTATCAATCATGATGAACGATGCCGTGTTTGTTTTTATTTCTACATCAGATAAGACGGGAAGTTATTGTATAATGCAGTCGATTTGAAACGCTTCCCCATTCTATTGTTGGCTAAACATTTACGGGGTCTTGACGAATTGTTAGCCTTATCTTTCCATGTTTTGTCCTAAAAATGGTAATGAATAAGCGTCGTTATCTGAGTAAATATTTGACATGCCTCTAATGAGGGCGCGGCACAATGCCTCTTATCTTGGCATCACAGTTTTTTACGATTTGTATGAAGTTGGATACTCTATGGAATAACGGTTTATTGCCAACATTTCGTAAGCACATGTAATGCTAACATTGATACGGAGTGTCTATTTGCTTACTCCATTCTCGCCTTTCCTAAGCCTTTAAGAACGGTAATCTTGGAATTAGACGCTTCGAGCGTTAGTCATCAAAATGTACATTACGAGTTAACTTCGGTTGCGGTATGAATTGTGGCTTTTAATTTCGAATATCGACTTACACATAACCTAATATTTTAATATTTCGGTGTATGGATACTAGTACTACCCTGTTACAATGAGATAAAGCCTAATTTTGATATAGAAGATGCTCTTAAGATCAACTGTTCTGATTATGAACATTCTTTTGCCATTCGACACACTATTTTTTACTATTATAGGCTATTATATATATTGATTAAAAAATAACATAAAACAGTAAAACTTCGTGCCTTAGCTAGTTTCATAATCAAAGAACATTATAACCTCTCTAATGATCTAAATTAAACAATGGAACCGAAGTGCATTTTATAAAAACGTTTTTAAAAGCTGTTATTTACTCAAATAACACAATAAACTTTAATCGCTAGACGGTAGAAAACCGCAGAGATCTCACAAAAATAGTTGCCATAAAAATTACATCTACAACACCAATAAAACGCTTTTTATGTTTTAAAAATACGAAACGCATTAAATTCCCGTAACTCCGATGTAGGCCGATCAAAAGAACATTAATTTTATCTTAATTGGTGTTAAAAATTTGCGGTCTGGTGGATTGAGATGTTAGCTGTGTATCGATATGTTGATTCATAGTACGTGGAACCTGACGGTGGTCTCGCAAGGTGGCATTATACACTATATCTATACTAATATATAAAGCTGAAGAGTTTGTTTTTTTGTTTGAACGCGCTAACCTCAGATACTACTGGTTCGAATTTAAAAATTATTTTTTTATTTAATAGACAATGTATCAAGGAAGGCTTATACATAACATCTCGCTGCGACTAATAGGAGCGAAGAAAGATAGGAAAAACAAATCAACGGGGACGAAGTCGCGAGCTAGTTTATATTAAAGGTATGGCTAGGTCTTTTATTTTTACTCAACGGAAACGCCGAAAGGAAGGGTAATGGTTTTAGTGGTTTATGTATGTCTACCGAAACTACTAAAAACATACCCTTTTTTACTATGCGCGTGCAAATACTAAAATAATAAACTCTACTTAACAACGATAAAGATCGTATAAAACTACAAAACGCAAATCTGTTTAGTAATTCTCGAGATAAGCACGTACAGACTAACTTAAACTTTATTATATTGGAAGAGATTAAATCGTGGACCGTTATCTTGTGGGTTATACGTTTAATTATGGTCGGATTATCTATCTTAAAACTACATATTATAATGTTGTAAAGTTGTTATCGTGATTATAATATGTGTCGTGGTATCTAGAGTTATAAACTGCCACTTTATAACATGTCAACACGACTTTATGTTGTATAATACGCTTGTATAATAAAACTAGTCGTGCTCCGTGGCTTCGACCCCATTTATGCATGTGTTATACCGTACATAAACTCTCTTCTTAAATATCTTATGTAATAATGAAGATTAAAAATATTTTTAAAACAGTATCTTTAAGGGGGCTACACTATTATTGAGGTTCATTATAAATAATAAAAACTTATTTCTTTACAAGTGATATCTGAACGAAACCTGATAGGAGTTATTTGCAATGATTGATACTCTAGTGCGAAAATTTATTAGATGTTATCCTTAAATAAAATAAACATCGAATTTTATATATAAAGATAGAAAAGGTTCCTCTACATTTAAGCAAGTTCTAAGAAAATATTTAAACATAAATTAGATTTCAAAAATTACGTAAGTATATAATAAGAGTCGTAATTTGCCGGGAAGCAGTTACATGTAAATAGGTAATAGGTCTAAACAAAAATATTCTCTCTAGGTACTATTTCATACTTCATTACAAGTCAAAGTAAAAGTAAAAAGAAACTCGTCACGCCCACATTCAAACAAATGAACGAAGGGCAAAAATAACGTACATGTCATCTTAGAATAATAATAAGCAACGATCTAGTTGTTTGTTTGTTCGTCTAATTGTTAGGGATGAGTCAGCAGATAATAATGTATGCACATATGTTAACTTGTATGTAGTTCTAGTCATAGTGATATTTGGCATTTTCTTCCTCTGTTTAATTTAATGGGTACGTTTGAGCTAGACGCAATATTCTGCCAATTCCTATATGAATTTATATTTGATACTTTTAGTCAAACAAACATACATACATTGTTATTCGTAACTTTTTTCTCATGGTTGCCTGGAAGAAATCACTTAAGTAATAGGATAGGATACGAATAACAAAGTGTGCATGTTTGTCCCGAGTGTAACAATGTGAATACCTAAAAGCAATTATACCATTTACTGAATCATTTTTTAAACTAAGTCGTTGTCTTTCCTTCGGTCCTTAATAGCAATGCAAAATTTAATTTTAAAAAGATTTTGATAGAGTTTCCTTTTAATATATAGATTCATTTTAGAAAAAGGTTTATATTTATAATACATGGTATTGCCAAGGAACGAGAAAGTACGCGGGAAGCCGCCAGCTTTTGTTAAAGGCATCTTAGAATAATGTTGAAACTATTGATTTTAAACTCATTGTACTAACTACAAATACTTCTCAATTAAGGAGTACGGTATTAGCTCAATATAACAACACCTCTATTAAATATTTAAACTAAATACTATATTTATACAATAGAAAGTAAAATCGACCAGCTGTTTCGACGAAATCAGAAATTTTCTTTTTTTAATTTGGAGATGATCATAATTTATGAAAAGCTCCACAAAGTGAGGTTGGAATTAATTAAAACAGTATTTTATTCTTTTTGAGAGTTTTATTAATTAAAGAGGGTGCATTGACTAATCGCTGCCGGTCTTAGATTGACGTGATAGGGTCACCACACGGTAATTCAAATTCAAGATTTATAAACGAATAAGTTTTGAAATAATAATTTATTATGCACCCTATTCGAGCTTTCGTGTTTTGTTATACAAACTGTTGGATGTGTGGTGGCTATTTTTCATAATACAATTTAGGGTGTTAACTATGCGAACGAAATATAATTATATTCTTCCGCGTAAATTATAAATCTAAAATGAACTAGATCATCACTACTTTACCCGCGTATAGCAGATTATACAGTACTTTAGGACCAGAGTCCTAAAGTACTTTAAGTTCATTTTTGATAAAAACTAGCTTATGTGTTGTAAATTTGATTCAGTGACTCAGGCTTCACAGCCTACCAAAGGAGCTTATTTATATTATGAGATATGTATCAATTTAACGAATAATATATTTGCGTATATAAATACTTAAAAGCTATAAAACAAAGTTATTCAATATTTTTATGACATTAAAGTACCACGTTTAAAAGAGGCCTTTAATATTCGCCCCTTACTTTAAATACATTATCTGACGCGTAACCGCTTTTAATATTCATCAATCAGATTTCAATTTTTAATTCTTTATCCAGATACGATTGCCAGATACAATATTCCCGATGACGGATGTCTTCTCGAATGCTACGACATTTTGACAAATGGTCCTTTTTGGTCCTTCGAGCCGGGTTTGATGTTATCTTTGTTTTTATGAAAGCCTTATTGGACCGCGAGGGATTCCGAATATCGGCTGAGATCTATTGGGCTTGTGTAACTGATTCCGGATGGGTTCGGGTATAAATCATGTTTAAGGAGACATGACATTTTGAAAGTATTTTTTAAACATTCTTAAAGAAAGTTGAGTTCGAAAATAAATTTTGATCGTTGAAAGATTATCGAAGGGATTATGAACGATTGTTTTACTGGAGTTTTACTTATTGATAATTTATTATAAGTGTAGATATCAGAATATGTTTAGTAATGAAAGTAGGGAGTGATTGTATTGTATGTAAACTTTTTATAGAAAAAAAAGAGAAAACGGAAGGATGGTAAATAAAAAAAGAATTCGAAAGACATCTCTTAATAGATACCAGCATTGATTTAAAGAGGAATAAACTTTTTTTATTGCTTCTAGATTGAATATACCTATTATGCCTATGTTTTTGTTAATTAACAAAAAAAACTTCGTAGTCAATTAATAATAAAACCTAACTAACTAATCCATGTCAGTAAAACATAAACTCATAATTTTATGCAAGTATGTATTACTTATATTAAAAAAACGAACAAAACGCCAAACGTGTCGATCACTATGCCATAAATAAAGCAATTTTGGGAACACAAAACAACCCTTGTAACAAAAAATATATTACATGGACCATTTGGTGCCGAGTTTAGGGACTATCGAATACATTTTGTAACTTATTATTCTCTTTAAAGACAGTTTTATTAATAATGGCTTTATTATTTTAGGCTATTTTGATTTAGTATTTTTTTTTAAATTTAACTATATTATTCGTGTATGTAACTTACTCAGTATATTCCTCAATGATGATAAGTAGTATTTTTTTAAGATGACAAGAAAAATATTCTTCTGTTACGACTTAGGTATTTAAAAAAATGGAAAAATAGGTGACGGTAGGTTACTAAAACTAATTAATAATTATATATGTATTATGCTATCTTTGTCTTGCTGCAGTAACTAACGTATATCAAATCTATTATTTTCGGTATAAGAAATTAAAAAATATTATCTTACCTTTTTTCTAAAAGGATCATACGAGAAAAATGCACTATTGGTCGAATTCTAAAACTGTGCTTTGTAACGTTTTTCTTCTGTTATCTGTAAATGAATCTTAGCAAAGTAGACAAATCGAGACCCCATATTTTTGATGACGATTAAAATTATAATTCAACATTCTATTGTTTATGTACTAGACAGATGGTTTTTAGTACCACCAATACACAGCTGTTATGATAGTATCAAAATCGAAACAACACTGGCAGTTATCGTAATTATATAATGGGGTAATAAAAGGGGCGATTTATCAAAAAAGGGGCAATGATATTTGCTGAAGCCCCTCGCTTATTATTAGATAAATTGTTATGTAGTATTGGGGTAAAGTCAATTAAATTGTACCTATAGTTTAATCGATGTTATCTTTATTTATTTAATTGTGTTTGTTGTATTCCGTTACGAGTATTTTAAAATTATATTTAAATACATACTAATTCCATTCATTGCAAATGACTCTCGGAAGCAAAAAAATCCAGTTTCAGTAGAATTTATTATATTTTACAAACTGAACTGAATGAACTGTTCATTTATCTCTTTATTAACTTTCACCAAATTTCATTTATACATGATTTCAAAATATATTTACACGTTCACGTGGAATAATATTTCTTAACGCTCGTGGGACGGTGACCATTTTCATGTATAAATATTATATTAGTCGAGTTTTTGTTTATATAAACAATTGTATGTTCTTGTTTTAAAAAGAGCGACTATCAGAGTTTCTCGTCGGTTCTTCTCTGTAAAAACTGCCTTCTGAACCGGTGATAAATGTTTTGTAATACCATGACGATTCAAAAGTTTTAGGTACTTTATGTAGGCTAATTGAATAAAGATACTTTTGACTTTGACTTCACATTAATATAATTTTATAACGCATCTTATCCCTAAAACATTCTATCAATAAATTTCGTGACCAGAACATAACATCAGTTCAGTAAAGAAGTTCAAGTAATCCATCTACGTATAGTACGCGTCACGAATCTTTAGCGCTGAACGAAACCTGCGCAGAAGTCAAAAATAAGGTATCGAGGTAACGGCGCGGCGCGCGGGGCGCGTGACCGTCGGGTGCGCGAGTGTTGATTGGTTGTCCCAGTCGTGTTGTCTTTCTCGCACCAATACGTCAATTACGAGCGCGATTCTACCGATGCGCAGCTATTCTCGTCCAGCGCTAAACATAAATGACGTGCACTATAGTAAGGGCGACAGTAAGTAGTAGTTGTTTAGTTAAGTTTAAAAGAAAAGGGCAAAATAATAATTAATATCACCTGATATCTTGTATGTGTCTGTGTGTATATGTGTCTATAAATGTAAACAAAAAATATAACGCGTAATACTTGTATAGCGTATTAATATCATAACAAATAAGTTGTATATTAATTACTTTTCCCATTTCACACTCCCATACACGCTATACAGTAATAATACCGAATCCATTAACTCCATAGCATTTCCAACACGCAATGGACACGGAAATGGGCCGTAGACGTAGGTACATATTGAAAAATATTTTGTATAGATAATTGCTTTATTAGGTAGCGTCAAACGACGATTAGAATTTGTGGTTTTTGTGAATTAATGGTAGCGGTCACGATAGGTAACGCTTTGTGGATTAATAGAAAAAAGTGTGGCTTTTGTATTGCTTATTGTAGGTCTCGGCACGCTACGTTTGTTTAATAAATATGTATTAGTAGGTAATATGTATTAGGGTGTTTCTTACAAATTAGAGATGTATATGTAAGCCTATATAATTTCGTGTAACATTTTGGATCACCGAAGTGTTTTGAGTAGTACTAAAGCACGTCATATAAATAAACATTATTTATAGAAAATTAAGATATTAACCCTTACTTATAATACACAATTATGGCTTTCTGTGGTAAGGTTTTTTTTATATAATAGGGGGCTAACGAGTAGCGATTTACCTGATGGAAAGTGGTCATTGCCGTCCATGAACACCCGCACAGCTAGTCAGCTCTAAAGATGTTTCGTTCTCTTACCGCATGTGAGAGCTGATTCCACAAGGTGGTGGTACCAACACGTCCAATTAGCCTAAGGGCATGCCTACCTTAGTTAAGCTTAAAACTGAACTCAAAACAAATAAGCCCAACATTTAACTATGAGTATCTCAATCAGTTTATAATAGAATATTGTTATTTACAGAAGATAGACGCATACAACCACAGCGGGCCCTCCCTCCAGACGTCGGCGGTGATCGCGCTGTGTTCCATAGTTCTCGTGCTTGGCGTCTTCATTGGAGCCATATTGGTTTGGAAGTAAGTCTGTTTATATAATAATATAACTTTAATTTCTTTAACAATACATTTGCGGTTACATTTGTATTGCGAAAGACTGTTGCCTAAACCCGTAGTACACAATAACACCCGGCCCCCCATAGAAATTTACATATCAGTAATGAACATGGTATCAAATTATTTAAAGCTAAGCTGACCTGTGCCCACTTTGTTGGACATAACTTTAATAATCCTTTTTATTTTTGGGACTTTATTATATAACCAATAACACAAATAATGTGGCTTTCTATTGATCAAAGAATTTTTAAAATCGGTTCAGTAGATCCCGAGATTACAAACAATTTAACAAACACACAAACTTTACTTTTTTATTATATTAGTACCTATAGATGAATGTTTTAAATATAAATAATATATACAATATTATCATTAATATTAAAAACAGAATTTTTACCACATTACAATTTCATTAGGAATAAGAATAGGGTTATTTGATGTCGTAGGTATTACTCGGAACTAAAATGGTGCAAAGTTAATAAAATAACGCCTAATAATTGCAATTTTTAAATTAATTGAGGATTTTTGTATACTATAGATATTGTATAAAGAATTTTACGCCAAGCTCGATTACTGTTAATATTTTCCTCTCATCGTCTTTTCCGTCTGTGGGGGAAAGGAAAGTTTTTTCTTAATTTGATAATAATAAATAATGAAATAATATTCAAAATAATTAATGGATACGAACGATTGACTCCGAACTGAGCTCAGTAATTTTGCCATAATTTCTAACCAATATTAACCTCAGTCTGATATTTGAACAGATTTACACCTAACTAGCTCGGTATTAGAAGTATTTATTGAAGCATTATCTGTCTTATTCCCATATGTTTAAGATTCAGGGTCTCGTAGACAGACTCTAGAATCGCTAGGGTGTTTAAAACGTAATGGGTCTTAAAACCGTCGTCACTTGAAGCCAATGGCTCGAAAGTTGATTAGAGTAGCTGTCACCTATGTGAGATTTAATCTTTTTGAGTGTTCGTGTGGTGCAAAGTAAAAGCGCCTAGCGACCTGAAATTTGATTTTTTGTGCATCTAAAGCAAAGCTGAAATTTTATTTATATTTGGAAGAATCAATATAAAACTGATGTTAATTGTTTACTCCGCATAAAAGTTATTTATACAAGTTTTAATTTATTTATATGAAAAATTTCAAACAATAGAAACATAGGTTAAGCTTCCATAATACATTATGAATGAAGACTCAGTATCATCATAACATAGTATTAAACAGAGTCGCGCCCCGCGGATTTACCTGCATTTATCCACATATAATACATATAAACCTTCCTCTTGAATTACTCTGTTAATAATCTGATGATAAAGCTGCATGAAAATCGGTTGTCTAGTTTTAAGGATTTAAACATACATAGGGACAGAAAGAAAGTGTCTGTTTTATACTATGTAGTGATAAGTACTGGGTCTGCTCCGAGATTTCCCGATTAAAATCTATTTTATACTAATGAAACAAAATAGCTTTCTTCTGCTTGTCCCTATGTATGCTTAAATAGTTACAAAGTCGCTATGACATTGAAATATTTAAATCGCTATCGCTTATCGCTCGCGCCACAAACTGAAAGTTAATTATACCTGCCACAGTCACAATACTCGTGTCTTCGAGGCACTTTGACAGTCGAATTTACCAAGCCCTGATATATTATAATATTTTGAGAATACGTATCGCTTTAATAAGGCGTTAACTATTCCGGTCTATTTTGGGACTTATCGATTTTTAGCTACCAATTATTGGTAGGAGATTAGAGGTTTTGTTTATTTTGGACAGTTATGGAAATTCCTATATAATGTATGCGTTTTCCAAAAAATGTTTTTATATAATGTGGAAATATACCAATAGACAATCATATGAATAGGTATACGACAGCTTCCCTCTGCGATGTCAGCTATAAAACCTGATCTTTCTTAGTCTCTGGTAATATTTAGCCCCTGAAAATTAAATTGTACTACTCGACTACACTTCTGGACCGAACATTCTGAAACGTTGTATACATATTGTTGGAGGTATCCGGATGATTATTTATTTATTTTTGTTTTTATAAAAAGTACCTAACTAATGTAAGATCTAAATTTTGCTACTTCATAGCCATCTCGCATACATTAATGAAATAATCATCTCAGATTTTTTATTTTATTGATTCAACGCGAGGTCATCCACTCGTAAAACCTATCAACATTACCTAGCCAAACGCACTAACATTAAACCAACATTTGAAGTTACTTCGAAACACAGACCCACTCTGAAACAAGTGAGCTATTAGGGGAGTTATTTCAGAGCTCCACAGCAATATGGCTGCATATTGTGTTTATTATTCATAAATCATTTCTTGTCAATCGGTAAACAGGAGCGTTTCCTGTGGGGATACAGATTTATATTTATTTTCTGTTTTCATCTATTACGGCTCGGCTTATGATGTGGATTGGTTCGTTCTCTCTACCTGTTAGTTAGATTGGATTATGTTGATGTAATTTTTTCGAATTTTATATCTATGTATTGTTACAAGTAGGTATGAGTTAATTCCATTTTGTAGGTTCCCTTTTTCTTTATGTATAACTAGCTGTTGCCCGCGACTCCGTCCGCGTTGACTATCATAAAAAAATTATTCTCCTTCTCCTGGTTCTAATCTACATCCCCACCAATTTTCAGCCAAATCAGTTGAGCCGTTATCAAGTTATAAACGGTGTAACTAACAAGACTTTCTTTTATATATATAGATTAGGTGTAAGTGTTTGTCTGACGCGTTACTCTATGTAATCTTTTTATACATTTTATTATATTTTGAGCTAAGTGTATTAATTATATCTACTTAATTTCATAACTTTTTATTCTAACGATAAGGCCGCCAATTGGCTGAATTGTTTCCTTTTTTGTGTCGTAGTGTTTATTATGAGTGTACCTCCTTGAATATGCAGTCAGTATGTATCTACACATATCAAATTATAATATTACTTACTTGGAGTTAATTATTTTCCTGGCTTGTTTTTAAGTTTAACTGCGTAAGACGGTACATTTACGTATCGAAGTTTAAGACCAAAACAGATGATCAAATAGATACTATTCTTACGAGAAAATTATGCCTTTCAACGCCAGCCAGTATTTTATATACATGTATAAGAATAGCAAAGCAATTTCCCCTTGATACTTACCAAGCGTGACTAATTATGCCAAAATTACACACTCGATGCTGCCCTGTGATTGGTTGAAAACTTAATGGCGGACCAATCAGAATAGAGGGCGGTGCGCTCGCGCACGTCTAGTATGAATATTCAACGGTTTTTTGCCTTTAGTCCTGAGACCCTGACATTGTTTCACCTGCCAAGCAGATGGATTGGTTACTTTTTGCAAGTACAATAACGCGCTATGGCGGGCCGTTGGTAATGTTTGATCGATATATCTAGATGACACCTTATGAACTATAAAAACGATACAAACTGACAAAGCTTGTATCGTAAATTGCGTAATAAAGGCGAGAGCTTCTTACTACGTGGGAATAGTGGAATAATTTATTACCGTTACTTGGAGAACTGTTTTAGAGGTGTAGGTGTTCATACTAGAATGTAACATTAAGACTAATCTCACTAAACTACGAGTATTACAATAATAGTCATGTTCCGCGATTTTCCCCGCATAGTTTTCGTTCCTGAATCAATACTGGGATAAAAAATATCCCAAGTGTTAATCTAGGATATAATCTACCTGTATGCCAAATTTCAGCCACATCGCTTCGGTAGTTTTTCCGTGAAATAACAACAAACTTACAAACATTCATACAAACTTTCGTGTTATTAATATTAGTAGAACAATGAACGAAAGTAAAATAATTCAGACCAGAATTATCAAGGGTTACCTTTTGTTGTTTGAAGCTTCGATAAATTGATATAATAGTACTTAATGTGGTTTTAATTTTAAATGTAAAATTAAATAACGATTAATAAAATTCAAGTAATTCTTCAAATGCAAAAAATAAAATCGATAACCAATATAATATAATAAATCAAAACCCGCATACTTGAGTGTTGGGGTCCTTTCAAAGGACTATTTAAAGACCTTTTGTCTTACCAAGAGTTCTTGAGGGCTTTAGACCAGGTGAAGGGGCCTCGGAGATTCGAATCATTGATGCTTGAGGGTTGAGTAAAGTTTTTTGCGATGACGAATCGTTTTTACGAACCGCCTAAATTTTTTATGAAAGACTTAAAAAGGTCCTTTTAAAATTATTTTTAATGTTGTATGTATGTTTAATTACTATCAATGCCTCTTGCTTTTACACGCGTAGAAAATTTTTAATAATTCAGCTAGTGTAATATTCGCGGTTTTTAGTTTTGATAATAACGGCTATAACTATACCGTTTTTCATTCAAAATGAAATACGGTCTAGTAATTTAGTTACTTAAGCCTTCCTTCTAGTCTAATACCTAATGCATACTAGCTGGAATAAGTTGAGGAATATATTCCGCATTGAAATACGATAATGACGAAAATAATAGTGTACGTACATACTACAGAGCATGAAACAAACACGCCCCATCTAATACCTTAAATCGGCCGGCTTATAACGTCTTTATTAAGCGCATTGTCTCATTATATGCAGGTTATGTTTTAAGCCCTTATTATGCCAATCTGCATACAATAAGCATTTGCATGATATCTCAATTCTCCGATTTCAATAGTTACATTTTACGCATGGAGTAATCGCGATGGAAACGGTAAGCGGACCGTGACCAAATATTTAATTAGGTTTTATGTTTTTAAAGTTTTAATTTGAATAAAAGATTACATACGATTTGAATTTAGAAGCTTTACTAATCTGAAACTTATGCGTGACGTCAGATATTGTGTTTTTGGCGGGATTGTTTTCTATTCAATGTCAGACTATTTTCTTGGCCCACATGTCGTCCGATCGTGTCTTGAAAGAAGTCAAATTATAGTACTCGAGAAAGCTCTGTACTCTTTCCGTTTCCTTCTGATGAAGTCTAGCAAAACCGCCTCCTTACGTTGTGATCTTAGTTAGTCACTATAGCATAAAATACTAAACGTACGTACACTTATTTCTCCCACAAAAATCATGTACCAAACAAAATATACTAACCTTAATGTCTTTGACCCGTCAATGTATGTAGGTACCTATACACCGATACCTATTATTACCTCCATGAAAACAATAGAATTTTATGTCTATCCTTGTTCTAGGCAATTGTAATAATTCCGTTGCATAACGATAATGCTTCTAGTAAATGTAACAAAAGCTGTTACAACCTATCTTGGAGCGAATAATTTTGCTTTTACCGAGTGGTCTAGGACAAAAGTTTTAAGCTATCGGCTTTATTATTTGTAAGTATATGCACTGTTGCTTGTTATTTGAAGTGGAGTTTAATACTATATTTAACAAATAGTAAATATTATAATGTATAAGGTTGATAAAAAATCGAGGATAAAAATTATTTGGGATATATGGATTAAAAGTTTGTAACAGCTGAACTAATCGTAATGGTACTTGGTTTCTTAGATTCTTTTCATTCATTTAATTTTCTCCTTGTACAACAGTTTATGAAGCTACGATCTGTTTCTTATTTGAACATCGTTTAAGAAATTATAAATAACATACGTAGTGTTTAAAATAGCCTTATACATATTATTAATAGGAGTAAAATACCTACTAAAGACTCATTAATTTTAATAACAAGACTATTCTCAAAATTAAGCACTAATTCTATAACCAAGTTTCTTAATCTCGTAAACAAGTTGTCAAGCGTTGATTATAATATTGCGTGAACCATAAATCTCCGGTCACTTAAAACATGATGGAAATCGGCACAGTATGTCCAGCTATATCTAGATATAGTCATACAAAATTTATCTGTACTTACTTCCTTTATCATTACTTAAACTTATAAATACAAAAGTTTCCAAGGATTTGTGTCAATTTGAATATTTGTTACTTTTTTACGTAAAACACAAATTTTTAGATTTTGCTACAATTAAAGAAGATTAGTCCCTGTATTAACTCATAGAACACTTTTAATTCCCACAAAAATTACATAATATTATGTAAAACATTGAGAGAGAGAATGAGAAACATCCACGTCCATCCAGTAATGTTCTAAAAGAAATTTTGTATATAGGTTGAGCTGTTATCGAGTTATGGGCTTAGCAACATATTTTGCGATTAATTTTTACATAATAGTTTAAAATATAAACTGTTTAGCTAAGTTTCTCGATCTTGTAAACACGTTGTCAAGTCTTGATTATGATATTGCGTGAACAATAGATCTCCGGCCTCTTTGGACTCCGCTATCTTAATTCTGATATCATTTCCTTGTTTTGATTTATGCGTTGAATCCAATTTTCGATTTGAATTTCCCGCTGTGAATATATGTAGGACATAACTTTAGTTGTAATTATCTGGTTGAATTATCTCTTGGTTTATTGTAACCTAATTTGTCAGATTCTCTTGTGTATAATGTGCGTACAGTTAACAAAAAAGTAAATTAACATTAAACATTAAAGTTTAAAAATTAAATATTATATTCATTAAATTGATGTTGCTGTATTTTCAAATTTACTTCTTTTCACGACCTCCTTGCAGTTTTTTAATGTCTAATGTAGTTAGACAATCTAATCTAAATAATAATCTAGTGTAGTTTTGATACTGTTAATATAATTTTATACTTAATCATATTATCTTATTTTTCATAGTGTTTTTGGTTGTGTAATCTGCTAATATACTTGACTTACTACGTCATCTTCACAATTACCTTATCAATTCTGGCACTTAAAAGAGTTTATGCCCTTAACATTCAAACTTAAATATTTTAAGAAGGAAAACCAATTCAACGAATTAAATATTTTATTAAAAAGACATCTTGTTATTTTCTAACATACTTATTTTGTTGTCTGTATATTACGTGCTTTTATAAAAATACTTACCAACCTGCAGAAGTTCGTGACTACTAATTTCATATCTTGAAAAGATAAGCTCAATTTAAATGTAACATTTTATGCAATATTATTTCGTTTGAATTGACGTAGAGCACGAAGTTACAAACTTTGATATACCAATTCTATAGAAACTTTTCAGACGGCAGACTTATTTCCCTAGTCTATGCTGATGTATAAAATATTTTTATTTCAGAAAAACTTGCTTCTACCGAGTTTATAAATTCATATTTTTTATTATGTAACTTTAATTAGCATTCAAGTATTCGAAGTAAATAACGTTTTAGAATAAATGGAGAGTTACGAAAACTCCTAGTTCAACCTATGAAATGCGTTTCTAAAAGCTGTCTCATAAACAGTCCAAAATAGTATCCGTAACATCACCAGCCGTTTTAAAAGTTAGTTAATTAAGGGGATCATGACGACCGCTTGGCGCAGTGGTAACACAACTGCTTTCTGCGCGAAGGGTCGTGGGTTCGATCCCCACACCGGAAAATATATTTGTAATTTACATTTGTATTTTTCTGGGGTCTGGGTGTTGCTATGTATTGTATGTATGTAATATATTTACAAAAGAAAAGTATGTATATGTAATTTATTCCGTTATCTAGTCTGCTTACCTTGGAACTACATGGCGCTGTGTATAAATGTCCTGAAAATATTATTATTATTTTTATTATTAACCCGAGATTCTGTCTTATAAGATCACTAGCGATTCGCCCCGGCTTCGCTCGCATATATTATACATATAAACCTTTCTCTTGAATCACTATCTATTAACAAAAACTGCATAAGAATCGGTCGCGTAGTTTTAAACATCTAAGCACATAAAGGGACAGAGACTTTGTTTTATACTATGTAGTGATGACTTTTGTTTTATCTATTTATCGCATTAATTAGTCCAGTATATGTAATTTCTTTCCTTATCTAGTTGCCATAACACGAGCGTCTGCTTATCTTGGAACTAGATGGCGCTGTGTATTAATGTCCTGAAAATATTATTATTTTTATCCGGAGATTCTGTCTTATAAGATCACTAGCGATTCGTCCCGGCTTCGCTCGCATATATTATACATATAAACCTTCCTCTTGAATCACTCTATCTATTAACAAAAACTGCATAAGAATCGGTTGCGTAGTTTTAAACATCTAAGCACATAAAGGGACAGAGACTCTGTTTTATACTATGTAGTGTTGACTTTTGTTTTATCTATTTATCCGTAACGCATTAATTAGTCGAGTCGAATTTTATTTCGAAATAAACATAAATTCCGCGAGCCAGCTGCATGATCAATCTCGCGTTATGTTTGGCCCATTTGCCAGTGTGTACTCTGATCTATGGTTAATGTTCATATGTATACATGTATCTCGAAAATAGATAAAACTGTTTTTGTAGACCTAGTGTTCGTTTTCTAGACCTAATATGTCAATTAAGTGAAAAAATTCCGCGTATTGAATCATGACCAAAACAATTCAGGATTACTTCTGTGTGATGTATTTCTTGATTAAAAATATGAGTTTTTTTACTTTTAAATAAATAAATAAATAAATATTTTCAGGACATTTATACACAGCGCCATCTAGTTCCAAGCTAAGCCGAAGCTTGTGTTATGGCAACTAGATAACGGAATAAATTACATATACATACTTTTCTT
>DWAJ01000543.1:0-31390 GCA_018238005.1 Eurema mandarina
GCCCTGGTAGTTGTAGTAGTCGCCGCCGGCGGCGTTGTATTGCGCGTTGTATTCTCCAGAGGGCTGACTCTCTTGAGGACACGAGTCCGGTTGCGCACCTTCTCGTTGCTTCGACGGCGCCCCCATCATAGGTTTGACGTCGCCGCATAGGGGGAGTTCTTGCTGCTGTTGCATGAACGCGACGCTCATGGCTGTGGCGTGTGCGACGGCGGCTTGGTAGTCTTGCTGGCCGAGAGCAGCCGCTGCAACGGAGTCAGGAGTGGAGTCTTTAGGAGGCGTAGGAGGGAAGGAGAATAACGGGTGTGGGTGTGGGTGTTGAGCTGGGGATAGGGGCTTGTCGGCCGGGGCGCCGTCCTGCTGGAAGCCGCTGCCCCACGCGCCGCTGCCGAGCGCCTTGGAGTCCAGCCATGGGTGCAAAGGAGTGTGGAAGTGCGGCCTGCACACTTGACCACTCCCGCTACTTAACGTTCGACCTAAAAAAGACATTTCAATTTTATTTCAAACATCAATGTATAATATTTAAAGTTCAAGTGTATTGCAAGCCTATAAAATTCTTCCCATTACTTAGTAAGATGAAAATGGATAATATTGTTATCAAAACAGACGCTTTCACATGACATCTTCATTGTTTAAATTTACGCTATTAAAATAAACATAATGGGTATTAGATAAATTCGTGGACACAATAAGTCGAGTCATGCTGCGGTAAAAACAAAGGCTGGAGTTTTCCGAAGTGAGGCAACAAAGGGCAATTAAAATCGCCGGTTGGATGGAAATTCATATAATTTGATAATTATTCTGCCATTATAATTATATAGCATAGTGAATTGTTAACGCTTTGAGTAACCGAAAGTTGGTATATAGGTACTCTCTATTCACACTCTAAATCTTATTCAAATGTTACGTGGACTGTTTTAGAGTATCTGTATGGAGTTAAGAGAAAGATTAATTATACACGAAGCTACGTATATATTTTATTTAATAAGACGAAGACTACGTATTTATTAAGACGAAAAACATACTTTTACTACAGGTGTACAAATGTAGGTAAATTCACTATACTAATAACTACATAGTACTCGTATAAAACCAATTCAATCATGAATCAGCAGAGCAGTACAAACCAAAAATATAATGCTATCCATATGTACCTACTCGCAATTTGGGTAGCTCACTCCCCTTTCAATCCACAATTATTTAAAGGATACGAACATATGTGTTTGCAAGGGTGTTTAATAACTGTGTGACTATTGGTTAGCGCGTACGGAGGGTACATCCCCATAGCAATGTCCTGCGGTGCTCTACGGGTCACTAATAATTGCCTTGAAATGTACTTAACAGCAACTGTATTTTTAAGCAACTTTCAATATCAGCTATTATTGTATACCTCGATAAAGCCAAGCCCATGACATTTAAGCCCCGCAGTGATATAACATTCTAACTAAATAATTGTTATAATCGAAATTAATTATTTAGCGAAAGTGTACAGCTTTTGTTATATAAATAACGCGATCAACCAAACTATATATAGAAAAAACGTGTTGTAAACAAAATACGAACTTTCCTTAATGACTCATTAAATTTAATATGGTATATGTGTAAGTCAAACTAGTTTTTTAACCCTACCCGCATCGATCGGGCCCAGGTGTCGATGCGAACGGCAGATAAATCCGATCCTTATCAAAGAGCACCCGTAGTCCGTACTAGCGAGGTAAGTGGGCACACGAAATTCATTAGTGATTGTGTGTTTACAATATAGAACGTAGATTGATTAGATAGCTCCGTAATATATGGGAGCTTTATAGACCCTTTGAGCGTTCATAAAACATGACGGCGGTTCTAAGAATTTTATTTTTAAAACTAAGTAGCGGGTTGAGTTTTTTTGGCCAGTATTGAATGAATGAGTATGTTTAAAGAGTTATTACTACCTTTGTTGGTACGAAAAATTAGAAGCCTACCAATTATATCGTAGGCACTATTCTTATAACCTTGTGTGAATTATAAACATAATACAATTCCCATTATAACTACACCGTACAACAATAAATTAACAAAGATTAAAACGCTAAAATAATATTAGGCCGTGTATACAGCAACGTTTTGACAGCGCCCGCGACAACCGGGAGCCACCCTTCGTTCACAATAGCACAAGATCGCTCGATAACGTGTATGAATAATTTCTCTTATCGCACCATCTAGCCACATGCCCTACCTGCCCCCTATCGCATCAATGTTATGCGACATTTCAATAAAACTACCTATAGAACGTGTTGAGTGATTTCGCGACATATTGTGTTTAGATTTGGGTGCATCGTACATCTAAAAGATAACAGACAAATTTGCGTAATTACTCCAATGTTGGAATCATCATTACCTTATTACAATTAAAACAAAAGCGTATTCCCAAAGATAATTCCAATTCACTACAGCTACTGCTACGAAAAATATTAAGTTCCAAATGCAAACTTTCATTATAAACTAAACAAATTATAGTCATGACTCATCAAAACCCCTACCTACATGATGTATCTACACGTATCTACGTGGATATGTATGTACAATTCAACAATTAATAATCCCATACGGATAGTACCTAAGCCGACAAATAAACAGAGAATCAAATCATAAACCAATCAAAGCGGGTTCTCACAGCAAACAAAGCACCGGAATTGAACCCCAACCCCTGGTCGAGGCAGATGCAACTAGAGATGTTTATCAGACCGAGCCGCGGGGTATCGCTAGTGTTGTTAACGTGGACGCCACGTTTGTAACGGTTTTTGGTATGCTTTTTATTAATTTGATGATACGCAAATTTGTATGTTATTAACTTAAGTTTTTAAATAATAAAAGAAGAATATACTTCAACAATTCCTACAGTACCATACATTGTACTGGATTAGAAAGTTTTTTATTTCACAAAAATAGACGTAATACAAAATTCATATTGAATAATATTTATTACGTTATAATCTCATATTAAAAACGAAATAAACGAGACAGTTACATAATGTGTTGCAATAAAGATGTACATGTAAGTGTATGCATACAATAAAATTCTTGCAAGTAAAGTGTAAATATTCATCAAGGTATCTACTTCATCCTTGAAAGGCGACCGTCATTTGTGTGCACGTCTTTTATGGACTAGCTGTTAAGCTCTATGATGTGAAAGGTGAGTGCTGACGTCAATGACCTTGGTCAAAGCGTCGTCCAGTCTACCAAAGTTTATTAGCATGAATCGCACGCAAGCCGCCGCAGCGCGTTTATCGCTAGCCTTAAACCTTTCGTATAGAAATTAATCCCTTCGACATAACACATTAAGGCGTGTTATCCTTTGTTCAGCACCATCATTACGTGCGAAATCATCAAAACCCTCGTCCTTATATCCAGCGTTCTAAACATTACTTTAGCCCGACCCAGCCCCTGTGAAATGTCGGACGTGTAAGCGAATGATAAATGTAGGCGTCAATATCGCGTATCGGATCTCGTCGTTCGCACGCCGAATTAATTTTAATTTATTGATCGCCGTATCGACGCGTATTTAACGTACCTAACAATAACCGCTAAACTATTGACTTATAACCAGAGAGTATGCAGATCAATTGTTATATAATAGCATTTTATTATGCCGGGCAAGTTGCAGCTAGTTGCGCATGCGCACAGACCGACCTGCCATATTTGGTTTAGGTACAAAATTGAAGTCTCATAAAAGTAGTTCCCGAATCGATAGATATGCATAATTTATTTAAATTATTCATTTACACCGTGGGAATATGCAATATGAGACATTGGTGATGATATTTTAATAAGTAAATATATGATCAATTTATTGGCAAAAAATTCCCACAGATGTTGAAAACTTGTACGTATATCAATTATACATAATAGGTATTATGTCGCCTTCAATGCGACGATGTTTAAGATAACGTAATTATATTGTTTATAAAGTTTACGAACTAGTTTTTGCGAATTCATTACATAATTTTTTGTCAAGGATAAAATGCTGCTTAACATGAGTAATAATCTTAAATCTTAATAAATGCGTTGTATCCAACCAGAGCCTAATAAATGTATATCGTTAATTATAGTTAGTTAATGAATATTTTTTCTAGACCCTCAATTATGTTTCGAGTAACGAGTTACGTTCATTACATATCAAACGATACATTGCCATTAGTATAATCCACCGAGCTCCACACGACATACAACCGCACTGTAATATGCCACACAAGATGCTATCATACATTTACGTAATCATTATGCGACGATTCAATACAATGTCCTTCTAATTCTTATAAGTGTAGGTACGACCAAAAAATGTTTACGACGAGCCACTCGTTTCGAATGGTAAAACAAACTCGGGCGGTCACCTCACGTCACTCTGATTGGATTATAATGCTTTTATATTACATTTCTTATTATCGAGCTACCGAGCGCGCGGTAAGACGGGAATATTAACTAGCAATTGAATACCCATTCGTAATGAATTAAAAGTAGGTAAATCATCGAGTAATTTAATGTTCTTCCACATTCAATCCACAAAATTTAGAGGTATTATATATGCTACTTAAGAAAATATAACTTCGAACTTCGAGTTAAATGGAATTCGACTTTAATGGAAATATATTAAACATATAGGTATGGTTTTTCGGAATATGCCTTAAGCTCTGTGTGAGTACAAATGGCCAACAATTGACTATAATTTGAAATAGATAAATAGGTACTATTTAGAGTACCTGTTTAGTTTAAGAAGAATAATAGTTTTTTCAAAAGCACGATAATTAAAAAGAAGCTATGGTTATGTTGCAATGGTTAGCTATACAAGATTTAGAACACTTCATTGCTACATACAAACCACGCATGTCAATATAATTACCAATACGGCAGCTAAGCCATTTCGGATTAGAGCGACGACTTCGTGGGTGTCTCGCTAAGATTTATAGCCCCATATCACAGCGTTTATAAAGTTCCCATAAAAAACCTCTGCTCGATAAATATGAATTGTGAACGTTCTAACAGCCGTGTGGCGATTGTTTTGTATGTGCGAAACAGGTTTCCGATTCGATGTCGCGTTTGCCTACAATATGACCTTATTAAATAGACCTGTATGGTTATTTATGGCACACAAATACCTTCTTGTACACTCTATGTAAGAGCGTCGCGTCACGTATTTTTGTTTGTTATAGATTGTTACAACGAAAGACAATTAAATCGCTGTAATGCGTCATGATATTTGTGTAATTCATTATTTAAAAGCAATTTTAAGTACAGATAATGAATGGACGTACACGGTTTTAATATACTGTGGCAATCATTTATCTGATAAGCGATTAAAACGGTATCAAGGTATTAGTTTTTTTTATATGCGAATTTGGATATGATATTCCTTTAAGCTTAATGTAACTTAATGTAAAATACTCCACACGTGGATAGATAATTTGACAGTACATTTTGGTTGCAGTCGCCACGCCAAGCATTTCTTTGCATACAAGACATGTACTGTCGCCGGGCGCGCGCTGCATACGCAATGCCCGTCCAAACCCGGGGTGGGACATTGTATTTTTATTTTCTTACGAACCCATCACTTCTCATTAAGTGGCGTTTGGAGAATAACTTACCATCGCTAATGTCCGGACACGAATTTTATTGTTATTGCATTTTAATAAATTTTTCATTGTTCGACGAGTTGTCGATGGCTTTCTTTCGTTTCCGACTAAGGAAGGAAGTAGCCAGCTTTATGTTTCTGGTACTTAGGCCGGCGTCGAGTGCGTTGTCTTTTTTTCTAAAACAATCAATTGTTTATGATGTTTTAGGAACTATTATTGTATTTGTATATTTTGTGACTATTGCAAATATCTGATCGATTGGTGTTGGCGCCGTATGTGTCATGATTTGGATAAAACAGGCTCCTGAAAAACAGTCTTTACTATCTTGGGAGCTTAGGTAATTTTTTTGTAAATCACCTTATTATGGAAATAAATTATAATTATTATTATTGTGGAAAGGCTAATCTGTAGTAGGTTGAAGGGTTTTTTTGTGTGTGTTTAGAAATTGACTTTTACTTTGCGTTTTAATCCATATGTCTTACAATTTAGAGTCTCATTTCCCTCCCTATTCCAAGCTCTACAATTTAATATGACCACAGACTTGACCAATTTAACCGATCGTTATAAAGACAACGGTGTTTAACCACGACGAGAGGTGGTCAGCTAATGTTACAAATAAAAAGTTGGGCGATGGCAGCCATGTTAATAGATCCGTAAAAATCTATCGAGCACGGCTAGAGCAGTCCGATATGTCACGGTACAATTGTGATTAGGGTTGCCGCTACTTCAACAAAAGTATTAAATATTATTTATCTACTTTATTTTAATCTTAAGCTATATACATTCAGGGCTTTAGTAGTAGTTCATATTTTTCCTATGCTTATAGAATATAGTGTATTTATATAGATAATTTACGAGAGGTATAATTCAATTTTAATGTCCCAAGTGCAAAACGTGCAAACTTTACTTAATTTTGAAACTTAAATTTTTATATAAATAATCCTCTATTAAATCGTTCTTGTTTAATTCTATATATTATTTAGATACATGTGTACACGTGTTAGCGTCTATAGGCAGGCAGCCCTACTTATAATTCACATCAAACGCACCGCTCCTTGCTATGCCGGCGGCGTATGCGCAGCCTCTATAAAATTTCCACTACACTTGCTGCGACAGACCACGGTTTGATGAGCTGGTAGCTAACATTCATATAATACTTCCATTAACTGGTATGCAACGTCATTCTTCTTTCTTCTTATTTATATTACGCAATGTATTGAAAATTAGAATAGAACAACTACGATCTAATCCCTACTAAATTCTTAGGTAAGTACACACATTGATATGCACTATACGCGCTTCTATTAAAACATAAAACCAAAGGAATAAACAAGGACCATTCGTCACTGAATAGCCTTGGCACTTGCCATATGATTACAATGATAACAATATCGGAGTATATAATATTAGGCACGACATGAGTGGAATATGAGTCGTCATAATCATTTCCATAATTAATAACCGTGGCTCGATCACGATTTCTATCATTAAACGTGATCTTGGCTTTTCAACGATGCCAGTAATTGTTTTACAAGCTACGATTTATAAGGTTATAGGAATAGCGAAATTACGTAGTGGGTTTACGTTCGCGGGGTCCCTCTGACCCCACAATCTTGACAATGGCCGGCGAGAGGGCCAGTGTTCCTGTAATAATGCCTATAATGACGCCGGTCAGCAGCCGATTACATAACCGCTCGTGACTTGCGCATTACGGTATTGAGAAAAATACGTACCAACAACGTACTGGGCCTGAATGACAATACTATTTCATACCGAAATGCCGTAATAAACGGGTTCAATTAAAATGCGCTAACTGTTGTCTGCTCCGTACAAGTTAGAGCGTCAGCTGTGATAGTAACCGACAAACTACTAGTTATGCAAATCGCGGATTTCATGTATTAAAGTTAACTCACATAATTATCTTATTACAGTAATTACCATATTTACACATTTATTACGTGATTAAGAAACATTGACGAGACCACATTGCGTATAATATTTACATAAAAATAAAGGTCTCTATTTGCGTTACATATTTTATAATTTCATTTAATAAAAATAGATAATTTGTAACAAAATGTTGATGCTAAAAGGAACTCTATTAATAACGGTATAGATATCTAATTAATTGAACGTAGCTTTCGATATTTGTCATCTATATTAATTACATTTTAAAGCGATTGTGGCGAGACAATCAAGTACAATACAATAAACGCAATTGAAATCGATAAATCGAGTTACAGTATAACTTACTTTAGCCAATTAATCGCTTTCGTAATATAAGCTGACATATTTTGGACATCACTTCCATAATAGCTCTTATATTATTCTGTTTATTATTAATTAATAAATACCGTTACTGAATATTCTTTAAACAAAAAAAAGGAAAACGTTTCACTCAAACAAGAAAAAAATAAACATAAAAGATCGCTTAAATATGACAGTTATTGTCAATTTTTTTATCTGCGGTGAATTGCAATAAAATGCGTTTTTATTACCTGTGGTTAACAAAACAAACTTGAGGTTAGCACAACCCACAGATAAGTAAAAGGGAATGCACCCGCGAGGCTTGATGATAGCTATTGAGAGGGCACGCGTCCGCAAACCACAGATTATCACCACTAAAAATTATAGCAAATACTGAAATAACAATCGATTCCGGCAGTATATAATTTTATTTGTTTAAACAAGGCTCCGTTGCATGCAATAATTAAACAATTTCAGTCACAAATACAGGTATAGAAGAAGGTGATTTAGTACAGCTGAATTTATACAAATAGGCAACTACTGGAATAATATTCAATTGTGAAATATAATGTTCAATAATTCCTTCTATAGAGCTTACGTAAATCGATACACGCTGGTAGCCAGATCGCGTGGCAAACTTAACAAAGAAAGACAAATGCGATAGTTTCCACACAAAGCTACGAATGGACACCTCCATTCTTTACAAGCGGCTGGTAATGAGTTTACGTTGAGACTAGCGGCTGGTAGCTACGTAACAACGGAATATAAATCATGGCTCGCCAGGAAATCATTCATCCTCAGTAATGTGCTGCGAAAATAGCCTTCCAGGCGGAACCGAGTCGCGACGCTAACGCCCTCTGCTCTAAATGTTTTAAACCAGAAATTATGGCGTAATGAAAACATTAATCTTGATTCTTGGCTGAGCGATTTCTGCAAGGTGTGGGACATAGGACACTGCGGAATGCTTCAAATTCCAGCCGCTGCATGCCTCTATTTATAAGTTAATAATAGCCTCCAAACCATTTACTATTAATTAAATTGCAATTCTTTTCACATTTCGTTTGTTTTTCCTTAACGTTTCTGCTTATCTGAATGTCACTTGGCAACTGGATATTTCGGTTCATTAACGCAGCATTTTTGACATAGCTTCTGCTTAAAAATCGTCCTAAACCGCACGGCAATGACAAATCGTGACATAACCACCAACTCATCTACACAAGCCATTTACAAACTTAGGCTTGTACCTTATAAGGATTAATTGTTTAATATTGAGTCTTATTTCTTGAGGTTAACGATCGTCGGGTGTGTTATCGGTGGCGATGTAAAGTAAGTGAATGAATACACGAATTGAGCCGGGTCGGCCGCATGCCTTCTCTACCTTCATCCATCAAGCTCTCGGCGAATCACCTTCACCGCGGCAATCGACCGGAAACAAGCGGCCCGCACCAGCCTCCAAATTGGACGAAGGGACTTAATAAATAACAATGTAAACACAACTATCAATCTTATAAAACCCCCGTCCTTCGTTATTAATTAAATTCTTAATTCCCGAAATTGTTAGTTTTACGTGTTATCGATAACAAATCCTCGACGTCGTTTTTCCCATCGCTTTTATAGCGAGCATAAAACATGAACCTTATGGCTATAAACTTAAAGGTTACCGCTTACTCACCGAACCGGATCCTATTGGCATAATAAAACTGTGCTATATTTTTTCTGTCGTGTTCTATAACGTCGGTTTTTGTTATTTTGCTTCCGAATCGTGAATTGCTTCACTTCTAGATAAAATTGCTATCTTTCTAGGAACGTCATAATCACAGTAATGCGTACGCAGCGCACTATCTCATACGGCATACCTTATAAGAATGACGTCAATGATCGTCAATATTTGTATGCAATCAATCAAAGTTTATCACGCAAAAGACATTTGCATACATTAAGGTCTTACAGTGACCGGTGTTTGCGCATTGGAGCGAGTACTGGGGTCCGTTTTTACCCCAATAATTACCTATTAGAAAAACTTACTAGCGAGCTCTGTATTAAGCATATTGTCATGACGTAAGCAACTCTGTTAATTAGCTTTTAATAAGAGGGGTCGGAAGGCTAATATTGATTAAACTTTTTGTAGCAATCGTGATCGATTTATACGGTCAGTTTATTTCGACTATCAAAAAACTAAGCATGAAAAATGTGATTACAATAGATGAAGGCAGCGTGTATCTATTAGAATCAAAGAATATAATTTGAATGTGGTTGACGAGTGGTTGACCTCTTGCAATTTTAAGGCTTTGCATTTGTAAGACAATGATGTAATTCAGACTTGGTAACTAAAGTTCAATTATTGGAAACTAGTGACCGCCTGCTTCGCACGTACATATCATGTAGGTATAATGTATATATACTATGCATATAAACATTCCTCTTGAATCTTTCTATCTATTCAAAAATACCGCTTCAAAATTCATTGCCTAGTTTAAAAGATCTAGGGACAGACTGTGACTGGTTTTACCCAACGTTAAAAAAAGGGGACTGCGGAAAGCTACTTTGTTTTGTTATGTATGACTACTTATGTAGTGACTAGTAATAAACAAATCTAATAGAAACAACATACGTACACATAGAAATATGTAGGTATGCCTAATTTCCCCAAAACTTCACAGTCAGCGTTCACATTAACTAATCGCGATTATATAACTTTGTTCTTCCAACAGCTAATCATTAGTCGCTACAATAACGTATTTGGGTTAGTAACGTGCTTAGAAGCAATATCGATCGCGAACTTTCAACAGAGCCAATTAAACTGAACACTGTTTTCTATTTGGACTATTTGTTTCCAGCTAATCGATTTTTCTATTAAAAACAAGGTTCTCGTTTACATAACTGCGCGACATGCAAGCCCCATAACTAAGTTAGCTTACGTTGGATAAATTGTTGTAGTCATTTTTGTAATAATATACGACTTTATTAACTTCTGTTCGCTGTTTGTTTATTGCTTGTCAGGAATATGAAAGGTAAAGCGTAATATATATAGGTAATTTTGGCGATAAATAAATCGATATTACATGCCGTTATTTAAGTATTTACAGTAGGAGGGTATTAAGAAGAATAATGACTAACTACACTTTGATAAAAGGTAGCCGACGGTAAGCAATCAGAATATATTTCTGATTTATATGAATATAAAATAGCAAGTGATATTTAAAATGTGAGCTAGGTATGAGTAGGTACTTCCACAAACTAACATAAAAATATATGAGTTTTTGTCTAATAATAATTAGAAGTGACAACCAAAAGTTTGTGTATATTAGATACGTTGTGTGTTTAAATGGATTTCATCTCGAGACAGTCTCGTATTAACAAAAGTAAATCTATACATATAATAAAAACGTAACGAGTCGCTGTCTGTAAATGGAAGATATATGAGAAAAAATATTATAGGAGACCTTTATTAACGCAATAGAACCCAAAACCATGATTTTTGGAATTTTTATCTGTTTGTCTGTTTGTTTGTGCACGCTAATCTCAGAAACGGCTTATCCTATCTAGATGGGATTTTCAATGATATATTGTGGTAAGCTTCACTTAACATTTAGTGTTTAATTCATGTCAATCGGTTGATAAATAAAAAAGTTATGGCAATTTAAAGAATCACGTTGAACTTACTGAACGTTTGATAGCGCGGGTTAGGCATTTTCAAAAATGCTGCCTAAAGTCAGTTTTCTACGCGGGCGAAGTCGCTGGCACAGCTAGTCATACATAAAAATGATGTAGGCAATTAATTCATAAGGCGAGAACGATAATGACTCTTGTTTGTTAAAAGCCTGTCAAGGTGATGTTTTATTTATTTATTTAGAGCATAAATTAAATAAGAGTTTGTATAAAAATGATTTTGCTTTGTCAGTACATAGAGATGTTATTACAATGCAATTTGCCAATTGTCAATTGGCTTTGAAACGAAAAAAATTAAATTAAAAACTTATTAAAGTTTACGTAAAAATTCCCTTTTTGCTTAAGGTCAATTCATAGACAGTATGAAACCGCAATTTAAAACTAAAAATATGAGCTTTAAAATTTCATAGATCCGCCATCTTCTGGAATTGGAAGTTTGGAAGTCGCGAATCAATCAATCAACATAGAACCTTTTAGTATGTATAGTTCGCGTCACGAATCTTTAGCGCTGAACGAAATCTGCGAACTATAACACTATCACATTTTCCAGACCTGTTTCAAATGTTGTTGACGCGAATAGATTAAAAAATCTGTCTGTACATATGATCAAATTCAAATACATACTTAGTTTTATGATTTCGCTGTTATTTTTTTAAGATTATATTAACCGTCTAATTTATAAGTCATTATAATAAACTCATCGTGAAAATATTTAACTGGGCCATAAACATTCATTCCCGAAAAGCTTTAATAATGTAAAATGCTGTAAACGAATATTGTTTTGGAACGATAAATGTAGGCAGACACCGTAATATTAAACGAGGAAATAAAATGTTAGCACCATAATATTCAAATTATTCTAAAGCTACAACAATAAACATGGAATTTCACGCAAAAAAATTTACAAGATAAAATATTCATGAAGCAGTGAAATTCAATAAACTCGTTCACGTTTTATATATAAGTAAGTAGAAATAACATAACGTGAATTAAGTTTAGATGTGGAGCGTACGATCACATCGACAATTAATTGTATCATTGTCAGTTAGTCGAGAACTGTTATATAATACGGCTGTATTTTTTAATTAATACACTAATAGCCCAAAGGGATCCTTTTAAATTAAAAAAGAAGAAATATTTGATTACCTTAATACCCTTAAAGGGATGTTCAGTTCGTACGGGTATAATTTGAATTATTCAAATTGTTTGGTTGTTTTGGTGTACCTATACTACGTAAGGACGTGTAATGCGAAGCTAATAACATTGTAAGGAGTAATCCCTGGATTTACTGAATCGATTAAAAATAACTATTTTACTAATAGGAAGTCATATTCTTTGTAACTGACATGGCCTTTTAATAAAGATTTAACAGGAGGGTGAAACCGCTAGACACAGCTAGTATGAAATATAATGAGTTACTAACAGCAGTATAGTTTAACCGTACGCATATTTATCCGATAAAACGTATTTTAATTTATTACGACGCGCAAAACAGTCGCAAGCAAAAAGCTCCATAACGAAGTAATTTTCAATTGAGGCTATAACATTTCTTGCCATCATTTATTATATCACGTTTTCAAGTGATCAATTGAACTGTCTAGTCAGAAGTAGTTAACCTATTTTAAACTTAAAGTACATTCAAATTTCATTTTCTCTTACGTCGCTATTATTTAAAAGGCGGATTGAAATTAATGTTTTCTCAGTATCTAACTTCGAATAAATTATCTTATTGTAAAATAGCAAAATTAAATAGTACGTCAGTACTTTGTTCATTCAGTAGAATTATTCCTTTATACATTTGTGTATTCTCAAAAAAAATCCATTTTTTTTGAGAAAATATATATATACATATAATAAAAACGTAACGAGTCCCTGTCTGTACATGGAAGATACATGAGAAAAAATATTAAAGCTTAGGTTGTAAAGCAAATACCTATATACATAAAAGGTACATATAATGAAATAAATAACAAACCAAATAGTGCATATTATTATATATTTATGATTGTTAATACTAACCGAATATGGGTGTGACACTTTTAAATGTTACTATTAAGACCGACCATGAAATACTAGCCGATAGTGAATATTTATTTCTAACACAGGGCGTGCCCAATACCGTAGTTCGACGTAATATACAACTCATTGGAAAATCCTGTAGTACATTGGATCTTCACCCATCGTACTAACTAAAGAAAATTAAAAATCATCAAGTTCATTGAGCCAAATGTGTGTATTGTTCTACCACTTGTTTCAATCATTTCCTATTAACATATGGGTTTACCCGTAATACTTATTAGGATGCAAATAGATATTTAAAAGCTAACATGTTTTTTGTATATAGTCCATTGAAATGTTACATGAGCTTATCATTTTTTAGAGGACGCAATTTTATACTTGGGACATGTGGGGGAGGTTAATATAAGCTTAACTTGAAGTTTGTGGGGTCGCCACCCTTGCCATTCGACCGCCATTTTGAAAAACACTTTTTTGCGATATCTCGGAAACTATGCGTGTTCCAAAAAATTGTTAAGACGTAATTTGTAGTAAATTATCTTGCCTACAAGTATGTTTATATAACTTTTTGTCTTAAATTGAAAATCAAAGAAAAAAGCGAGAATTTTTTTTAATGTTTTGTGTTAATATTATTTACAACTATAGTACAAAGCCAGCTTCAAATATTATAATGTGGCAAGTTGGTTGGACTAGCAATTAGGGTTTCTACATGTATGAGGAGCGCTTTATTCGTGCGTAATTTATTAAAGAAATATCTATTTTAGTTTGAACTATAGTATTTATTATTAAAGCATAAACCTTTATTATTATAGAAGACCGCCAATGGAAAGTCAACGACAGAACCAATTACATCGGCTTATAGCTAAAGGCGCGTCTTATATTTGCTCTCGTAATAATATAATATTGGTATTGAACCGTTCTATGTGCACAAGTGCTTAAGTAATGAATTAAAAACATACACAGTATGTCGTGTTAGTAACGATTAAAATACATGAAAATTATATTCCTTAATTTAATGATAAGGCGCCGTTTTACATTGATGCATAAGCTCTACATAAATAGTGTTTTATAAAATGAAATACTATTTGGTATACAGTATTTAATTCATAAGATATTATGGTTCAAACGCGTACATGAATGTCACAATTGGACTACAAAGCGCGGACATAATATGTCTGCATTTAAAATGAATGTAGAACTACAATGGTATCTGATACAATTAAATTGATAATGTATTTCAATATCTACAAAATGATGCCTGATTCAATTTCATGGCAATTTATTAATAAATTATATCAATTATGTTGAGAATATTTAAATAACCCTCTGTCATATATAGTATTTATATAATATTACTACTTGACTAATATGAGAAAAAAGTTTTTGGACTTAAGTATATGTTTGTTTAAAAAATTGTATGTTATGCTTACTACTCTTATCCTTATTTGGGCACCAAAAAGGATCGCTTAAATTGTTTGTTTTAGCAGCGGGTTGAAATAAATCAAAAGAGCTTTTAATGTAATCCTTAAATTCGCAGTGTTTATAATCACTGTCCAAGCTCATTTGAATATTACTATTTTAGTATACGTATATTTATTTTCTGATATACAATTTTAAGAAGCTTTAAAGGGATGATTAATTACATATTTATAACTTGAAGTTGTCACCTTTTGCACTGCAAATGTGATGTACCAGGAAGTTAAAATGATAATCATTATAAATATGTAAAAAACGCCTATTTATTATAGATAAGGTTCAATTTAACTTCAATAGATTAAAAACTAAAATTAAACGTCAGGCTTTCGAATAAAAAACAATAATATTAGTTTAAGAGAGAGAGAGAGTTCGTAGAGATGTGGGTGGGTGTTCAAATTCCAATCAGAACGGACACGCTTAAGGTTTTAGCTAGGAATAATAAATGGTCGCCACCACACCAATTTTCACAATATTCGCTTATCTGAGCATCATGACACAATAACATTTGGCAGAGCGTTACTTGTCCGTTACGAGATTAGATTCAAGGCTTCTAGCCATTGTTTGCGGCAACATTCACCAAAGATGGTCCGATGTAATAACAGCGATGGCCTTGCCCGAAATATGCGTTAAATAGTATGATAATTAAGCGAAGTGGGTAATTTAATTGGCTGAATGAACTCTTACGTAAAAAATAACGAGTCCAAAGTATGGAAATATTATGGTTGGAATTTAATTCAGTGGAAAATGCCACGTGCTTGTATATTTTTTTTTAATACAAGTAGTTACGATATTCTGTAAATATTATCTTACAATCTAGCAATGGAAAATAATACAATATTTTTTATTTCTTGTTCAATATTAAACGATGCCTGAGGCAACATCGTGTGGGAATTCAATAAGGACGTGAAATAAAAAACGCTACGACGTTACGACCTTCTGAACGCAAGACTGCGTTGTGACAATGTATTGCCATAAATGTTTTTGCCCTTTCATCTTCAAATAATATAGATAATTATAGACATCACCCATCTTAAGTATGCTTGAATCGAGAGTCTCTTCAATTGAATTGGCATTTTTGTGCGAGGCACACCCTTTCTTTTGATTTTACCAATACCCTATGCGTAGTTGTTTATTTAAGGGAATTTAAGAGTTTCTTCTCTAACAGTTGTCAACATAGCTATATAAGGCTACTTTGTAGGTCGTATAAAAAGTTGCTTATCATTTGGGTGGCGTAAATGAGTCACTTATGATTCAGAATCATGATAGTACGTCATACGATTCGTGCGCTGATAGGCGGACTAAATCTGAAAAACCCATATTATGAATAAATCCATTCATTTCCTCTTGGTGAAGATAAAACAATCATTACAATGATTATAATGATTAATAGTAAGTAATAGTAACTGATGGATCATGAAGATCAATCAGTTTTAATAAAGGTAACTAGATATATGAAAATGAGATTAATAATATAATTGATAAAAGGAAATCAAATATGGCTCAGAAAAACATTTTAATGGTATTAGAACGAGTATCAAATAATACCTATTAGACACGCAGAGATAACTCTCTACAACGTACATACGAAATTCAATCTAGCAGGCTGAACACAGATTTAATCACTGCGACGTCATCTAAAACTGCGTAATAAATTGTCGAGAAGCTGCCGCTGTAATTTGTTACCCAATTCTTTGTCAACGCTTAAAGCCGGATAACAGTGACGAAGAGATGGAGTATCACTTTATGTCGCGGTTGTAAACACAAATCGTAAACATGCAAATGATTCTTTGTTACGTTTCGGGACGGTAATGAAGTATTCCTAGAATGTGAATTATAAACGAAGAGTGTCGTGTATTAATTTAAATTAAGGGTCTTATATCAAATTAAATTAAGTAAAACTATTTCTAAAGTTCATATGAAATTGTATCCTTATTTATTAATTATGTTGCTTTAGCGTATTCGTATTAACTTTAAACCCACCCTGTTTTTATTGCGTGAATATTAAGAATTTGACAACGCTTTATTTTATTCATACCTACGGAGTACTGAAAGTAATAATTATCTCTTTCATCGCTTGTTTAGTGCAACTTACCTTCTATAATCTATTTTTTTTAATAATTATTTTAGAGTAATATATACTTCTATTATAGCTTGTGTGTTTATATAGAAGAAAAAATAAATATATTATTATTATTATATATAAATAAAGCTCCAACGCAAAGCGTCGGCTTAAGGCTTCGGATACTTAGAAAGTAAAGCACAAGATTGGACGCCGAAACAAATAAGGAGCAGTTATAAATTGTCCTGACAAAACAACTTGCTCAAGTAATGAACATTAATGTGAATATTTCAGGCGTACTCGTTACCTCCCTCCGCAAACTTTATTAATTTCACCAAATAATTTTTGTCAAGTTAATGTAACGACTCTAACGACGACGATTTATTTTATTTAGTCAATTAATTTATTTGATACAAAGTTTTCTGTTTTGTTATTTATCAGCATAGGTATATCACACCTAACGTCGATAATTGCAAGTTTATATAGCTTGCGATTTATTTACACTTACTAGCTGTCCGAGGCTAAGTTTAAGTTTTGTTTTAGACAGAAAATGTATTTGAGATGTGATCATTATAAAGAATAATATTTATTACTAAGGAATACAAGGTGAGATAATAGCAGTAATATTTAATACTAGCTGTCGCCTGCGACTTCGTCCGCGTTTCCGTAGTTTTTCGTAAAAAATCGACTGTTCGTTGTAGCTGGGTACAAAATATATTTGAAGAAACTTAAGTATAACTTTGGTGTTACTTTACCGATTTCTATGATTCTTAATAGTTAATAAGCTTTTTAATTAGGATTGACTGAGTGTGTTACAAAACCTTAATTTCAGTAGACAAAAATATGTATTTATCAGAAAGCTTCGAACTACTTAGCTATCGGGAGTTACACGTGTTATTGTGAGTCAACCATAAAAGATAGACATATAGTGTCCCGGGATATTTTTTACATAATTTTAAGGAGAACATTTTCGTGATACATGTTTTTTTATGTATCTTTAACCATTAAGGTTGTTCACGCGACGGAAGCTCATAAATTGGAGTATCTTCTCCCGTTTTCTCAACATTTTCCTTCACTGCTCTGTTCCTTTTATTTATAGCGTGTAGAAAAGTATACTATAACCTGCTCAGGAGTATGAAGAATGATTATACCAAGTTTCGTTAAAATCCGTCCAGTAGTTTTTGTTTCCATAACGGTTATACAAACAGACAGACAGACAAAAATTTTACTAATTGCATTTTTGGCATCAGTATCGATCCCTAATCACCCCCTGATAGTTATTTTTTAAATATATTTTAATGTACAGAATTGCCCTCTCTACAGATTTATTATAAGTATAGATAATATATTTTACATAATAATACAAAACCTTCTCATATTTACTATGTATATTTTTATTTTAAAACAATTATATCTTACTATTATTATGCCTTAAATAAAATACATATATGTATATGTTATAATTTAGGCAAACATTTTCAGGTTTCGACGAATCCTATCGCTGTCTTAAATAAACTTTTACGTATCGCCAATTCATATATTACTTCCTTCTTATAAAAACAATTAAAACATCTTCCTTGTTTATTAAATTATATACATCAGTACTTTTGATCCTATAAGACGTTTTTCTTCAGCCCAGGAAAACTCTTGAGACTTGCAAGCGTTATCCGATCTTCGTCTCGGACAGCGTTAATTTCAAAAAAGGATTTTACGGTAGAAAAGTTCCTAGTAAGTAAACGCTTAAACTGTCTATTGAGTCTACGGGACATGAACGCATAAAATACTTAAGAAACTTCGTCTGAAAATCATTACACGTTTATCTTTCACCATATGAGTAACTACATTGGATATCGATTTTGTGTTCCTCGTTGTAGCAAATTATTTTTAGAAGACTAATTTATGAAGTGCTTTGTGTTGTGTGAATATGAATTATTTTTACTTTTCAAAATGAATCAATGATGTGAAACTAGTTTTAACAATGTTAAGTTAAGTTTAATTATTTGCACCTATTCTTTTGGTTTTTATCATAATAATATATTCGTGTATAATTGCAAGCAGAAAGTGTTGGATTGTATTCACAAGGGACCACAATGCGCAGTGCAACATGGGTGTGCACTCAGTCCCGGCAGCTAAGCCGGCGCGCCGCGCACACTGAATACTAAGCGTTCATCAAACTTCTATTCCGATGAATATGCAACGGCCAGATTCTATATTCAAAATAATTGTTTTTGTTTCGTTTTCGAAATGTACCTAGGTAGCTGGAAATGTAAATAGTTTATCGTCTTAATAAAATCTATAAAGATCGACGAAAATATTTGTTAAGATATATTTTTTCTGTTATTATTCGTAATTTTGGCATTTTGAAATAAACTTGTAATAATCATAGCAGCTTATTTAACTTCGCTAGTTCTGACAGCTATTAATGACTATAAGACGTATTTATATTATTATATGTATGTATATTACGTGAAAATTCACTCAGTTTTAAAGCTTCGTACAAAAATTGCTACTAGATTTCCATACATATAATAAGTAGTTATCGATAATTAATCTTACATAAACAGCACATAGGGCTACATATACATACCATATCAATGACGTAAGAAGTTGAACAAAATACAGAATACTTTACAAGTTTCACCTTCAGAAGCATAATGTCCTACTCCTACTTTTACCTTTATTTGAAACGTTTTAAACCTGAAATATGCAATAAACAAAATGTATCTATTATTATTTATGGGTATTTCGATCTCGCTCGAAACTTATGTTTAATATGTCATGTGATAGTGCAGGGAAAAAAAGGCATAGTTCAAATGAATGCATCCCGTGTCAACATTCGATTGTAGCCTCGAGCGTTCGTTACGTGACGCTCATATTCCAGAACCTTTGTTACTTTTTTTACTACATGTCAAAAATATGCAAAATAAAAATGATTTAACCATAAAAAGTTTTAAACATAATTTAGAATAAAAATTTTCAAACATGTTGGGTCAAGGTTTATAAAGAACTAGCGACCCGCCCCTGCTTCGCACGGGTGCAACTACTGAATGGCCTCATACACAACGTTCACAGCTTTTTTGTCAACCCGCGGTCGGTACCGCCGCGGCGCAGCAACAACTACGTCCCTGCATTTTAAATTTGTAATATCTTCGGAACTATTCACTTAAATTACATGCTGTAAAAAGCATATTGATCTATAATTATTGGATAAGGATTAATGCTGTATAGTTTAAAATCACTTCGTAAATAACCGTTTATTAGTAAAGGATTAAAAATGGTTATGGTGGGTTATCCCTAAGAGCCTCGCATATGCTATCGGGGATTTTTTTTAGAACTTTTTAAGGTGTGTCCACCATACTGTAGTACAATATTTTGGTCTATCTCGTAGGCTTTAGCCAGCCTTTGCAATATAAGCGCAAAAAACATTCTTATTTACCACATCACATTAGAAACCTCTAAATTTATCAGTCTTTTTATACTATATTATGCATGTATTATACATATAAGCCTTCCTTAAGAATCACTCTACCTATTAAAAAACTGCATCAAAATCTGTTGCGTAGTTTTAAAGATCTAAGCATACATAGGGGCAGACAGACAGCAATAGCGACTTTGTTTTATACTATGTAATAATAATAATGATAACATAATATGCATTTATATATTGGCGACGAAACGTCCTTTAATTCTGATGTGAGCCTACGTCAGGCAGGGTGATTTAACTAAAAACGCCAGATGTTTCGTCACGCTTTCCGTGCTGAGCTCACAGGGACGCTGAAGTATTCTTCCACAAGCACAACATATATCATAAGATCTTAGCTGGCGGCATTGGTCTGTCTGCGATGGTATACCGCAGAGTTATATATGTATTTCATACTCGTAACATACTAATTGTAGTAAAGAAACCTTAACCAAACTCTGCAAAATTATTTAACATTATAAAATCCTTTTCCAAGAGTATCGAATATAAGCAAAAAATGAGAAAAAATGTCATGTTTACGTGCAGAGCAGTGGACCGTAAAATGCAAATGCTGCCAACTCCTTCTTTTTTAAATTTTGCTTTTAGGTTTTATTTTGGTAATACATTTTACCTATTCCAAGCGTTTACCTTGGTGGATTTGATTGCTTTCCAAAGTGTTTACGAAGCGGATACGCTGTATGCCTTATTATTAACTTTGTGTAGATAAAAGAGAATGTGGAATGTACAAGTAATAGAAAATCTTATACACTATTTGTAAAGACCAAAAAAAACATTCTCATTTTAAGTATTGTTTTGTTTTAAGTAAATTAAATAATTTAAACATATTTTATTAAGTGAACATAACTTTATTACAGTGTATTCATATTTATTTTTATTTATTGCTTAGTAATAGAAATTATCTTTTACGAGTACCATTTTATCGGTTTCTATTTTGTTTCAGCTTCCACCAATTTAGTCGGCAAATTCACTCAAAGTGTTCGTCGCATTGTTCAAGACGTTAAAGACGAGGGTGCCTCTAGTAAGTACCATTTATTAAGCTTAAAGTAAGTAAAAAAGTTGCTTGAGATTCAAACGATTTTCTAGTTAGGTTTGGTTATATACACGTAGAAAATTTTATAGGTAGTTTTATACCAAATACATACTACAAAAGTTTAAATAAATAATAAATTAATCTATCACATTATTTTAGGTAATTACCATTATTAATGTAATGTTGTTAACATTAATCAGTTCACCTCATGCTCTTTTGCTGTATTAGAATTTCAAAATACTTATGATAATAAGGATGTAGATTCTTATGATATATTTAATTAAAAACAATGATTGAGTGTAAATCAAGAAAGCGGGTAAGCACATAGAAATCCAACCACATATAATAAATAATAATAATTTATTGCAAATAAGAGATAGAGTGCATGAAAGTAAATAAAATTGTAGGATAACTTCATTGAGCCAGTTGGCTGTAAACGCCGCAGCTTTAGATTTTAATGCATTTATGCTTCAAACGCTTTATATAAAAGCTCTACTAACTTTAACACGATTAAAGTACGTGTTAAAGGCAATTTATATTTATAACTACGCTCACATATAATATATTATTACACATTTTGATTTCAACATGTAAAATAAATACTTTTTTACCAGGCGGGCAGACAAAGGAGGAAGTGATAGAAACAAATGAACGACTTCGAGTTGTGCGAATACGTCTGGATGAAAATTACGATACCGCTAAGAAAGCTCTTATTACTCTGATGGCGAGGTACAGTGAGTCAAAATCTCAGAGAAATGTATTCACTCGATACGCTCTCCTCAAGGCTATGATAAAGGTATGCTTATCGTATATTATTAGGTATAGTACATTTTTTGTCTTTGAAATATTAGGTGAATGTATTGTCTCATAGAATAGATAAATTATGCACATAATTACGTATAAACTTAGGTATCAAAATTATTTTGTAGTGTGAAGTTTAATGTTGCATATATCTATGTACATTTTCTTCTATTTTTTTTATTTGTTCAAAAAACATGTATAGCTATCACAGTATATTTTTTATGTTTCCTCGGAAAACTGGTTTTACAAATAGCACAACTATACAAGTTTGAATTATTTTTACTTGCACGAAGCTTCTAATAACGATGACAAATTAAATTTAAATGTTATAGATTGCTTATGTAAAGCGGAACCTTTTGAACACCGTGAAATATCGTAAAATCTAATTATAGAGCCCACAACCAAAAGTATAAAAAAATTGTCCTAACATTGTTCTTAATATATAGTAATAACCTTTTAACGGGGTCCAATTTTTCAATTAATGTCAGGACAAACAAAGACTAAGCTCTACCCTTTTTAAAATTCATCCCCGCTTGCAAATTGATCCTAATACAATCTACCGTATCGTTTTAATTAAACGAGACGTGACTTTCCGTTCTTGCAACTTTTTTACAATAAACTAATTCCAATTAAACATTATCGTAATACGCGGATATACTGCTATATATTGATTATAGTAAAGACATTTTTCAACGTAAGAAATACTTATAATAATTAAGTAGTTTAATAAACTAAATGAATTAACTAACTAAACAAAATAACTCGGCAACTTAAGTTGAAAATCCTGTGAAGTTATTAGTTAGTAGTTATTTAATTTAAGTTTGCAGTAACTTTAATATTTCAAATATGTAAGAACGGTTTAATATAGAACAGTTGTAAAAAATGGCCAAACCCGGGAATGGGGTGACTAGTCATTCTGAAACATTTTAATATTGAAATAAAGTCAAGGGTAGAAAAATATTCATGAATTAAAACAATGCGGATGAGTTTATTTTGATGACATTATTTAAAAACAAATTTTAATATATAGACCTATTGATTATGGTTAGATGTCGAGAAGTTGTATATATGTCTCGAATAAATAACATAAACGGGATTTAGAACTCGGCGCATTTTACATTTAATGGGTTAAGAATTAATTCAAGTACTAAGACATATTTCAATAAACAACCGCACATAATAAAGAAATTGAAAATGTAAATAAGGCTTATGTATTTACAACTTGGCAGCCGCAGCTTTTTGCGAATGAACGCACTTGGGAACTCGTCATCGCAATTAATTTAAAAAAGTACTATTCGTACAAAATATTTTTGCTTTTAGGAATTAGGTCTTAACTTTATTATTTTTAAGAGTAATGAAATGAAATAAAATATTTCATTTACACAATTTATAAACGTAAATATTAACCTTACTTCCCAAGCAATGGTTTATTACAAAAATAAAGATGATACAACATTAACATAAATAAAGTACACGATTCAAAAGAGACTGTAGATTGCAGAACCATATTGCAATGACATTTATAAAACACTAGCTGTTGCTCGCGACTTCGTCCCCGTCGGATCTATTTCTATTATTATGTTATAGTGAGTCAATCTAAGAAGATAGACATATACTGTCGCGAACTTTTTTTTAGATCATTTAAAGAGGAATAATTCTTTCATTCATATTTTTTGGTATCTTGAACCGTTATTGCAGCGCACGCAAAGGAAGCCCTCAAAGATGAATAATTTTCCCCGTTTTTTCCACATTTTACATTATATCTACGCTCCTATTAGTCGCAGCGTGATGTTATGTAGCCTAAAGCCTTCCTCGATAAATTGTCTATTCAATAAAAAATAATTTTTCAATTCGAACCAGTATTTCCCGAGATTAGCGCGTTCAAACAAACAAACAAACAAACTCTTCAGCTTTATATATTAGTATAGATTTATACTAATCCTAAGGTAATTATTTTATGAGATGACTGGTTTAGACTGGTTGACAACAGTTAGAAAAAAAGTTAAAAAAAACGTTGCTTCTGTACCTGTATCTTCGTTTTTCTTAGTGAATTAAATTTAGGATAGAATGATTATGTGGAATGTATGGGAAAGAGTTTTCACGTAAAATATGAAGCGGATAAAGTTTTCTTAATAATATTTTGATCGAAATTCTTAAAAAATAAATAAAGACACACAGGTTTGCTCATTCCACCCTCCGTTACAGTACATGCCGTGTAGCTACATTGATCTTATTTTTAATTAAAACTTTACCGTGGCGACCAACTTCTAGCGCAGCGACAAAAATTGCAAGCTTTTCCAGCAATAACTATCTCTTGTCGCATTATTAATTTTTACTTTATTTTTTCTTCTTCGGATTAACAGAACGGCGTATGACAATCGCTAAATGAACAGATAACTTTATATCTTTTCAATTAGCGATTTTAATGTAGTGATACAAAAACCTATGTTTAACCTTTTATTCTAGAACACTTGGGCTTACAGCAGCTAAATGTCATTGTCATAACAAAAAATGTAGAAGGTAGTCAAAAAAACTTTTATAAATTAAGATATTAATTAAGATTCCATTGGATAGCCATAAAAAACAAAGGAAATCAGACGACACAATATAGTATTTATATCATGGAAACCTATATTCGAAATGCTTGACGCGAATTTATTAAACGAGTCAAAAAAGAGAGAGGAGGAAACGTGAAAAAGTAACACGTACTTGCATTATACGTTTTTGTGATTGACCTCGACTGTCTGTAAATAATAATTGAACGTGACTAGGACTCATCCTAAACATATATGTTTAGGTTTGATACGAATAGGTCAATTTTTGTTCTTTTTGATGACCCAAGTTGCCTTAATGTTTAAAATTATTTTACCAATAAATATGAATGCAAAAAACACTGAAAAACTATACTGAAAATTCATAAAAACCAAAGTAGCAAAGAAAACTGTACGGTTCATTTTTACTACGGAATTCAAATTTATATATACCAAGAACTAGTTTTAATATTTTTTACTACAAATTGTATTATAAATACTTTGCACTTTTGAAAACTAAAAGAATAATCCTATCGAAGTTGTCTTCTATTGTTTGTTTATTTTAAAATCGAATGCAAGTTCATTTTATGAATCTTCTTTAAAAGTTACTAGTACACAACTATAATGACATGTCCATATTAATTTATTGAAACTAAGAGGCCAATTTAAACGAGGCGTAAAACATCAATTTTACTGTTAAAACCATAACAAAATGTGGTATAAAAAATGAGAAACTTGTAAAAAGGCTTCTTTCGCAAATAGTCTTCTTGACTTCCAATTAGGCAGATGCAATCTCAGCCACGACGAATGCTGGATCACGAACGAATCAATCATTCAGTTATTCAAGGCGTGACCTTTTGAGACTCGTTGTCACGAAAAGACTGTTCTTACCATATTTATCGAGCTAATCTTTTGTACAGAACGCTAGACGAATAAAAGACATTTTTAAATCATTTTTTATAAGGAACAGACAGCCATTTTTAGGGTTCCGTAGCCAAATGGCAAAAAACTGAACCCTTATGGATTTGTCATGTCTGTGCGTCCGTCCGTCCTTATGTCACAGTCACTTTTATCCGACACTATAAGAACTATACTGTTGAAACCTGGTAAGTTCGGTCAAGCACATTAAGATTTTTACACAAAAAATAGAAAAAAACATTTTGGGCTCCCCATACTTATACTCATTACTTTTTTTCATCAAACCCTGGTGGGGTATGGTAGGTCTTCAAAAATTATATTGAGATTTCTAATGTAATTTTTTTCTGAACTGAATAATTTGCGTGAGAGACGCCTCCAAAGTGAAAAAATGTGCCCCCTGTAACTTCTAAAGTAAGGGAATGATAAATGTAAAATATTATATGATTTACATTACCATGCAAACTTCCACCAAAAATTGGTTTGAGAAAGATCTAATAATTAGTAATTTTAATACACAATTACTATTATTTAAACATGGATTAAAGTAACAACGAGCTATAAGGACTTTCCTATTATGTACTTGCTACTACGTAACCCTTCATGATTCATTCAACTCTCAACTTGGCCGCTTTTTATGGTTATACTGAATATGGTTATATTATTCCTTCTTCAAAATAAATTAAAATATATACATAGATAAGAACGATAAACCAAGACCAAAATTCTTAGTTAGTTAGGTTTGTTTAGCCACCACTGACCACATAATATCTTATCTAAAATTGGCTGTATTTATTCTAAAATTTATTTTAATCTAGTGATACAAAAAGCTGTAGCAGGATGTAAATGCTAAACTAGAAGCAATATCTTATCGGCAAACCAGCGCAGGCCAGTGGGCACGCCATGCCAATCCCGATCAATGAAGTCGTTAAGTCACGGTTTACAACGGCCAACTGAAACTAAGCTATACATTTTTAAGGAAACTAAATAATCAACAATGGCTTATTATTCCTATGGAATATTTTTTAATGTGTGTGCGGTTTGATTGTTGCCTATCGAGTTCTAAATTCGTAACAAAAATAATTTTAATTGCTAGTGTCTTATAATCTATAAATATTTCCCACTTTAGGATGTGAGGATGTAATATTCTGATAAATAAAACTGAAAAGAATGGTTCAAATTTAAAAACTTTTTCTCTTAATTAATCTACCAGTTAATGTTTTTATAATTGCAATATTTTTTTGGCCATATCCTTGTATTGTTAATGATGGCATTGAACACGTACTAAGTACTTGCAATTTTCCTTGTTCTTTTTGTCATCTCATTATTCTTCCTCTTTCCTTCCTTTACGTGCTTTTACAAACAAACTGTGTATCATTGACGTTAAGTGGTGAATATCTTGATATATGAAGTGACTTCGTTCATTTATAAAATATAAAGTTTAGGGTAAAATTCATGACATCGAATATTCCAGAATATCACATGAATCATACAGTCACAAAATTCTTGAGTGCAAAATATACAATACTCAAGAGAAACATTACTTCAATATTACAGACGCTAGCGGCAGTCGCTTCATTGTGATAAAACTATTTCATTCAGACTGCTGTAGCAAGTTCTGCCGTCTGCGCACTATTCTCAACTTTCAACAAGTTAGGGAAACGAAATTGTCAACCATATCAAGACACTATGAACAATACTTTCTCAGGTATAAGAGCAACATTATTTAATGCAATAAATTAGCAAACCCCAAAAATAGTAACTAAAATTTGGAAAAAACTATTTTCAAACATGACTTTCGTTTTCTTTAAAGTTAAGCGATAAAATAACGCCATTGAGTATGACCAAAAATTATATAATGCTTAGCCACAATGTATTTTCCCCTATCAATAGATTAGGGGTACAAGAAAATACATTGTCACTACAGTCTATATATATATTTGTTGAAAAGTTCTTGCATTGCTGTTTTGCGGCGAATAATAAATAAGATTTGATTAAAAATGCATTTGTGTTGGTGCCGTATGTGTCATAATTTAGATGTAACAGGCTCCTGAGAAATAGTTTTTTCTATATTGGGAGCCTGGGTAATTTTTTTTTGTAAATCACCATATTATGAAAAATAAATTATTATTATGACGATATTAGAACGATATACTTTCGAATTCTCACCTGCACTCAGTTGGACAGCTTACAAGTGACGGCATACTACTGAATCTTATTATTTTATGCTCTTATATCGTTCTAGATAGGTCACCTTGTGGTTCAAATGGTATTTTGACGTGAAACGTCTTTAAAATCGCGCCGAAAAATACACGTACCAAGTTTAAAAAGTGGACCGTAACGAAAAGGTCTATATCATCGTACCTTAATAATAAAAAAAACTATAAGTCTTAAAAACAAAAATGTGGTGTGAATATTTCATTTAAATAGTCAGCTCGCTGTTAAAACAGCGTCAATCTTGTTTTCATTTCAATATTTTACTTTAAAAGCGATTCGCTAACAGACGTTTCACGTTAAAACCAACGGCCGTGTGCTCCGGCACAGCCTCACCCGATTTTTTTTTATTATATCGCTTTGAATAAATAATAGGTTGCTTATAGTACGCATTTAATTATTTCTAAATAGTTGGAATATGACGACCATAACATTTTGTGCTTGTTACTTTAAATACATACATTTAAAGAAACAACCACATCCAGACGGAGCGGTTCGTGTCTCAGTCTTAGCCGAGTTGTCAGTTGCTAGACATCATGAACGACTCCCAATATATTGTTTGTTTTATTTGTATAAAGGCACCTTTGACTGCTTATCAAAATGTGTTAATTTGTATACAATGTCTACAAATGAACACAGAATTTTAAGACGATAGCTTTATCCACACCGCTACCAGCTGCTTTTCGTAGTTTTACAACAAATGTATGTAATAAAATGTTTATGTGTATACTACACTGACAACAAATTTCAAAGTTTAAAAATAGTTAGTTCAGTTTTCACCTCTTTTTTGCTAGTAGTGGTAGGTTTGCTTGACAATTAACGTCTTAGTGGTCTTTTAACTTCTTCGCCGCACTACACGTAGGTACTCTTAGCTGAACTTCACATTTTAAAGTTAGTTTCGTTTCAAGCTGGCCTTTTTAGGACTTGCGTTATTTGCTAATGTAATATTATTGTAATCCGTTATAATCTTCTTGGAACACTTAGCGCTAGATTCCGTCTGTATGAGTTCTGAATCATAAACATACTTAATGTATCTAAAGGTTAATTTTTTAATTAACATTTCATAAGAGGCTTTTATCTCTAAGAACTACATTACTACTACATTTTAAACCTTAGCATTCAGACTTATGTGAGTAATTTAATGTTTAATATATTTTACGCAGGCATTTAAATTTATTTCATGACGTAATAGTGAATAACAACGGTTTGAATTATTTTAAGGTTGCTTAGTATTTTTTTTGTGTACACTGAATAATAAACCCAATATAAATTTAAAAATCACATTTCATATATGTTTAAACTGCCAAATTCACAATTTTGTTAATAGATAAAAGGACCGTAGACATTGACATGCTGCAAAACGTCGCGTCGTGCAAGCACATTTTCATTTCGTTGTCCCGGCTGGTCTGTCAGGGTAAACGTTATTCTTTTGTTAAAGCAATTTTTGTACGTGAATTCTCTTGATAAAGAATAAGACATTCTTATAATTCAATGTCAAGGAAATGTTATAAATAAAATCTGTTCTTAAAGTATCGTTATTGAATTAATTCCGTAAATTGACAAGTCAAGTACTCTTTCGAAAATGAATTGTACAAAGAAAAGAGACGCTAGTCCCGACGGAGGCAGGCGTTCATTTTGCCAGTTTCCCCCGGGACCGACCCAACTGGGTACTCGTTACGACAGAAATATTGTTCTTAACGGACCCTTACTCAAAATAACTGAAACAAATGTCGCTTTTCTCGTTTAAACTTATGAAATAAAATTAATTGAACGACGAACGTAAAGCATTAGAGTTTGAAAATTTCTTATAGTAGGTATTTATGGAAACAATGCAAACTTGAGTACGAATTTTTACCTAAATATACGAATATATAAAAGTTAAACAGTTACCTAAAATATTAGACATTTCAAAGAGACACTAGCTGCATTTAAATAGGATAAGGTCTTCTTAGAAACTGGTAGCTTAACTAAAGCTCAGACATTGCTCAGACTTGGCATTTGACTATGCTAAAACATTTTAAGAATCATGACGTAAAAGATTTCTTTTCAGAATTGTCTTCGTTTCGATCATAACGAGGATACTTTGAAATTTGAATCATTATAAAAAAAGAAATATCTAAATATTTTTATATTTATGCTACCAATAGATATTAATAATATGCTTAAATTTATAAAATTAATAGATCTAGGTACCTACTGTTTTTATTGTATAATTAAAAGATAGGTATAATATTCTTGTATAATTTAAGAAAAAATACTGTTTCTTCTTGTGAGTAAGTTTTAGGGCAAAAGGTTTTGATCGGCTAAAGTTGGAGTGCTTCCAAAAGAAACTTATGCACTTTAAACACGATTGCACTTAACTTCGATAGCAGTTTGTTCAAATTAAGTTAAATCGAGGATAATCTTAGCGCTATTTGTAACTTTGGTTAATTTAAATGTAATTAGTACTTTAATCGTATTTTAGCTCAATAATAAAATATGTAAACACTTAAATAACGGCATGTTTAACAAACTAATTTAAAAAATGACGTACAATTTTAAAGACTCTTTATATCTCTTATCATATTTTTTTTACTTTTGAAATTTTCTTGTTTTTGCATAAATTCTACTGCGTCAGACGTACCAATATGGCGAATTGGACATTATACTCAAATTTTACATTTAAATGCTCTAAAATTCTAGGACGTGATACGTCTAGAGATGCAGTATTGGACTCTAGTAGAGATACCGAAGCAGGAGAAAGCGGAGACGGTGCCGGCGTTCGTGCTCCGTGCGTGTGCCATCATGGAGAAGACCCAGAAGTCTGGGGAGGGCGTGAAGACCTCCGCCAAGCTGGCTGAGGAAGCTGCCGAAAAGCGAGAACGACACGAACGTCTTAGTGGTAATTCTGATCCTGGCAATCAAGGGGAGCGTATAGGCCTTAAATTAAAAAGAACTAAAAATATTATAAAGTAACTTTAAAGCATTATAATAGCGCGAGTCTATGATGGTGCAGATCATCTATCGCCTATGATTAATATATAATTACAAACACTGTATATTAATTAATTAAATCACTAAAAATTACTCATTAAAAATATAATGTTTTGAATGCAAAATAAACTAAACCAACTTTGTTTTGTTATTAAAATCGTATGCGATTTCTAACAACACAATTGTCCATATGGTAATTGTAAATTGGAGAATTAAATCATACACTTAATTACATTAGACAGATATATGTACAAACACAGGATTCGGCCTTAAGCCAATTCGGGATCAGTGTCGACGTTGAAACGCGGCCCGAATTCCAACTCCCGACTTACATAGGTCTGTCTGTTCTACTCATTACTTAATTACATTTCAACA